>PVLC010021432.1:0-27718 GCA_004027655.1 Graphiurus murinus
CACAGCTGATTGGGGGTGCTCTGGAGAACAGACTCTCCCTAATACAAAATGGGCATCAAACAACAAAGGGAGCCGTCTAGACACAACACAGGCAGATCTTGACGGCAATCGGGCATCTGCTTTCCTCTAGATAAATCAGGGTGGAAATCCACCCATATGAAACCATAGCCTTCATTCCTAAAGTTGCAAAGTTGGCAGAAGACTGTGTCCACTGTCCGCTCTCTCTGACACAATCCTCTCCCTCTCTCCCTCTCCCTCTCTCTCTCTCTCTCTCTCTCTCTCTCTCTCTCTCTCTCTCTCTCTCTATTAGAATTGCTCAGCCTAGAAGGACTGCAGTGTGCACTTCTGGACGGCACACCCTGGTGGGGTTCCTCTGGCACCGCCGCTGGCAGAGGCGGCTTCTGGGGGTGTATGTGGCTCTGTTCCCCAGCTGTTCTCCCTTTGCCTCAGCTGGAGGGAGATGGGAACAGCTGTTGGCTTCACCCCAAAGCTTGGCTAAACCCAGCATGAGCACATCTCAGCCCTGCAGCTGCCAAGGCAGAGCCCAGCACAGCAGCAGGAGAGCAGCTGACAGGCCTTTCCGATGGAGTATGAGCGTCCTGCGCGCCCAGGGCCATGCTGCCGGGCGGGCGGGCTCCGCTGGTAAGCTACACATCTTCAGGATGCACTCGCTCTACTTGCCGTCAGTGAAGGTCCTTGTATAGTGCTCGTGCTGCCGCAGCCCCAGCTCCTGCTACAAATCTAGAATTATGATAGGCAGCAAATAAATTTGCAGATGGAAAAAAACCCCACAGTATCAAGACTGGTGACTTTGGGTTCTGAAAGTGTGGTGGTGTATAGAGAGAACCTTCCTATTAAAACACCAAAAGGCTAAATAAAATGTGTTGATGTTTCTAGAGGACCTACATAACTGAACTGGAGAGAAAGGAAAGGAACTTTCGGGGAAGTAAATGTACTCTCAGCCAGAGCATTCAGATACTGCTGGAATTCCATGCGAATGACCTGCAGTCCAGGAGCCATGAACGCACAGATGGATGGAGCACTGTATCGAGGCCCTTGAGTAACCCTAGGGCCTCGCAGGAGTGCCCTTCCCCAGATGCCAGGTCTACAAAATCTCTACCAAATGCCCAAGGATGCTGCAAGGATATCTGGTGAGGGCTGGGGAGTCTCCCAAGAGAAAACAAACCTTCAAGTCTTTGCCACGTGTGTGTCCTTGGGTGTGGAGACCAAGATTACAAGAACCTTGTGGTGTAAAATTCCCCCAAGAACTGGGCTTGGATTAGTGAAATCCCCGAGGCACCTGTCACTTGGGAACAGGTTCTCTCCCACGCAAAAGCTCCTGGGTTCATACCATGATCCAAGGTGTGTGAGACTCCCACAGAGGGAGCCGGGCAGCCACAGAGGGGAGAAGCGGAAAGCGAGTTTACAACTCAAAATGGCAAGGCATTAGAAGAAAGACTCATGAGAGTAAAGAATCTAGACCCTCAGCTCTTAATGGGCTCATCTGAAAGGGATAACAATATATACACCCAAAATTATTAAAGACATGAAAGCCTACGAAGAAACTATAACGAAAGGACACTGCTTGTTGAAGATCTAGCAGATTTGAAAAGAACAAATTAAAGTTTCCATAAGTAAGCCAGGTGTGGCGGTACACGCCTGTAATCCCAGTACTTGGGAGGCTGAGACAGGAGAATAGCAGGTACGAGGACAGCCTCAGCAATGTAGCAAGACTCCTCAAAACCTAGTAAGACCCTGTTTCAAACAAAAAAATAAATTAAAAAAAAAAATTGAAGGTGTAGCTTGGAGGTAGAATGACCCTGGGGTTCAATCCCCAGTACCACACACACACAAAAAAAAAGTTTTCATGAATAAAAATCACAGACACTGAAAAATGTGAAGTCAGTCAACAGACAGTTGAAACAGCAATTTAGACACAGCTCAAGGTAAGGTGGAATTAGACTTGAAGACCTCACCCAGAATGTGAAGCAAGAGTGATGCAGAGGAAAAGAGAAGCTAAAACGGGCTAACTAGATGATAAGGCCAATTCCAAACAGGAAAGGGCGGGTGGTGATGGAAGGGTGACTAGCTAAGCATATTTGATAACTGACTAGATTGGAATAAAACCATGTCAGAGTACATGATCATAAAACTACAGAAGTGTGTGTGCTTGCAAACACACACACACACACACACACACACATACACACACACACACACACACACGTAAAGAATTACTGTAAAAGCATCCAGAGAAGGCAGTTGTGTTGCAAAGGAATAATCATTCCACTAAAGAGTTCTTGCTGGGCGTGGTGGTGCAGGCTTGTAATCCCAGCATTCGGGAGGCTGAGACCGGAGGATCCGGGTTCGAGGCCAGCCTCAGCTATCTAGTGAGGCACTCCGCAACTTAGTGAGACCTGGTTTCAAAATAAAGTAAAAAATAGGGCTGGGGGTATAGCTCGGAGGTAGAATGCCCCTGAGTTCAAACCCCAGTACCGCAAAAAAATAAAATAAAATAAAGAGTTCTTGACAATGAAGCTTGTCAACATCTAAAATTGGAGAATACCAAAATACATTCAAAATTTGGGACACCCAAATTCTCCAGCAAGTAGAGATGTTAACTCATGCAACCAATTTGGAAAAAAGTTTAACAAAATATATTAAAGTAGACTACAGAGGTACTCCACAATTTGCAATTCACTTACAATAGATTCCCTAAAGCTCCACACCTGCACATAGGAAATAGGAAAAAGAATCCACTGTCACAATGTCAAAAAGTCAGAGGAAACATATTTACCAACAGAAGACTATATAATTTATGACTAAACTACAGTTTAGTCATTCAATTAAAAGGAATGAACTAAGCACATATATCAGCATGAGAAAATCTTAAAAATATATTGATTTTTAAAAGTTATAAGCCGGGCGTGGTGGCGCACGCTTGTAATCCCAGCATTCGGGAGGCTGAGACCGGAGGATCCGGGTTCGCAGCCAGCCTCAGCTACCTAGTGAGGCACTCTGCAACTTAGTGAGACTCGGTTTCAAAAATAAAGAATTAAAAAATAGGGCTGGGGGTATAGCTCGGAGGTAGAATGCCCCTGAGTTCAATCCCCAGTACCGCAAAAAATAAAAATAAAAATAAAAAAATAAAGTTATAGATTTTTGTCAATACATTAGGGTATCATTTACCTAATATTTAAATACAAAAACAATATAAAATATTGATTGGGATATATATATATACTTATATAGAAACCCATATATATGTATATATATGCATACATACACACATACACACACGAACCCACCAATCTCAGAGTAAAACAACCTCTGCAGTGGGACGGATCCTGCAAAGAAGGGAGTGGCTATGGATGTATGTTTAACATTTTACCTCATTAAATTTTTAAAACTTCTGAAGCCTACATAATAAAATCTAGTTGGCAAGAACATGGGTGTATAACTTACTCTATATCCTTTTTTTTTTTCTCCAAACTTAAAATTCTCACATCTTAGAAGAAAGAATGAATGATGCAGCCAAAACTCTTTCTCACTTATCTTTTTCACAATCAAATCTCAAGTTACACTGAGATTGGCTGGAAAAAAAAAAAAAAGATTTAATCTAAAACTTTTACTTGGTATGTCCCATTTCAGGAAGGTGGCCATTCCCCAAGCCAGAGAGTGGCTGTACTTTCAGATACAACACAGCCGTCATCTTACGTCACCACAGACCCCCTACTTCAGGCTCCCAGACACTGTCAGACACCCAGGGCTGAAACCAAACCAAGGTTTGCCACCAGGAACACAGGTGTTATAAAAACCACCCCTAAATCAAAGCCAAAATGGGAAAGACTCGTATCAGCATCATCATTAGACATGCAGATTCCAGCGAGTCTACCTCTAATGGCCAAATGTGGTAGGATGGATGGAAAAATGGCTGCAAACTTGGAGAAGGAGGTTACTGAGATGGGAGACAGTCCTTCAGGTGTGCCCGGGTCTTACAAACTGAAAGCACGAGTCTGGTATCACCACTGACATTTCCCTGTGAACATTGCGATCAGCAAGTATCACTAGACTATCACTGATATCCCAGGACTCAGAGACTTTATCAAACACATGACTACAGGCACAGCTCAGGCTGACGGTGCTGCCCTGGTTGTTGGTGCTGCTGGTGTTGGCAAACCTGAAGCTGGTAGAGAACGGGCACGCTGTGAGCGTGCCCTTCCGGCTTACACACTGGGTGGAAAACAATGAATTGTTGATGTTGATTAAGTGGATTCCATGGAGCCACCCCAGAGCCAGAAGAGAGACAAGGAAATTGTTAAGGAAGTCAGCACCTACATTTAAAAAAAGCTGGCTACTGACCCAGTAGTACTTGCGCCAATTTCTGGTTAGAATGGAGCCAAGTGCTAGCATGCTTTGGTTCAAGGGACAGAAAGTCACCCGTGAGGATGGCAAGGGCAGTGGGCCAGCCTTCTTGAAGCTTGGACTTGCATCCTGCCACTAGTTCATCCAACTGACCCGCCTTTGTGTCTTCCTCTCCAAGTCTACAGAATTGGTGGTATTAGTACTGTTTCTGTAAGCCTAGTGGACACCTGTTCTCCAGCTAAGTTCTCAAACCCGCACGGTGGTGACCTTCGCTCGAGTCAATGTCAAAATGAAGTCAGGTCTGTGCAAATGCACCCTGAAGCTCTGGGGGAAGCTCTCCCTGGAGACAAGATGGGCCTCGGTGTTAAGCATGTGTCTGTCAAAGATGTTCCTCCAGGCAACGTTTGCTGGTGACGGCAAGAAGGACCCGCTGATAGAAGCCACTGGCCGCACTGCACAGGTGACAACCCTGAGCCATTCTGGCCAAGTCAGTGCTGGCTGTGCCGGCCCTGGGTTGTCACACAGCTCCCAGGTTTGCTGAGCTGAAAGAAAAGATCATTCGCTGTTCTGGTAAGAAGTCGGAAGATGAGCCTGCATTCTGGAAATCTCGTGATGTTGATATGGTTCCGGGCAAGTCTGTGTGTGTTGGGAGCCTCTCTGAGTATCCTCCTATGGGCCATTTTCTGTTCATGACATAAGACAGACAATTGCTCTGGACATCATTAAAGCAGGGGACAAGAAGGCTGCTGGAACAGGCGAGGCCACCAGGTCTGCCCAGAAAGCTCAGAATGCTACGTGAAGATCACCCCACACCCGCCACTCCCTCCATCAGAACTGTGTCTCAATAGGTCATTTCAGTTTAATAGTAAAAGACTGGTAATGATGATACATCATGAGACCTTCAGTTTTAAGTTATTAGTTTTTAAAGTCAGTACTTGTTTTTTTGTTTGTTTGTTTGTTTTTTTTTTTTGCATGTGTGGTACTAGGGACTGAACCCAGGGGCATTCTGCCCCAAAGCCAGGTTCTCAGATCACATTCAGAGTCAAGTGAGCACATAGGCCCAACTCCTATCCTGGCTTTAATTACAAACACGTGACAAGTTGGGGGTAAGGTGCAGGATAGGGCTCCCCATGCCCTGCAGGGAGAAGGCATATCCAGAAGCATCAGCATTCCAAGAGAACCTATGGGGAAGGCCAAGCTTCTAGCAGCAGGAAACAGGAGGAAGGACCAGTTACCTGATGAGGCTACCCAGTGTTCTAAACAGCTGCCAAGAAGCTGGGCTCTTAATGGAGCCTTAGGATGACATAAAAGCTTAGAGAATCAAAATATCAACATGAGGCTGAATTATTTGACTTCACCTCCTCTGTCAGTTGAAGGCAAGGTATACCAGGCGTTGCATAAAGCATAAGGAAACCAAAAAAAAAATGATGTGCAGAAAGCACGAAGATTGAAATGGTAGCCTGTCAGAAAGCATAAGATTTAAACACGGATTTCGATTGGAAAGCAAACTTTATTTGAGTTGCATTATCATTCTGTTCAGAACCAAGCTAATTCATATTGCCAGGGGGCATTGCAATTGTGCCAAAGATGGAGCTTATTCACAATGGCTGGGCTAAGGGCTGCTTTGCACACTGAACTGGTCTAGAGATTGCCTTGAATCTACCACGTCACAGATATTATATGAAGCCATGGCTTCCCCTCCTGGGAGAGGAGGACAGAAACAGGACAAACTGCAGGGTTCTTTAACCATAATCTCATGAGATCGCACGTGCAGAAAGACCTGGGCGCCGTGCCTGGCACCAACACACACAATAGATGTCTTTTTCAGAAGTGCATGCTGATATGAAAATTTTAGGTTTAATAAAACACTAACCAAACATGTATAAAGAAACAGCTACTAAGAGTGCACAAAATTATCTTCTAAAACATTATATCTAGATGGCATGAAATTCACTCCTCAGTCTCAAAGACCTGATGATTAAAGAACATATACATATCCAGAGCTGCCGACTCCTGTTCCCAGTGGGCCTGCAGCCAAAGGGCTAGGGGGCAGCCATTTGGTACAGAAGCAACATCTGAAAATGCCTCCTGCACCTGTCTTTATAAATCAAGGATACCGCAGGAACAATGTAGCTTTAAAAGGCTCATGGAACACACTCTGATACAAAAACATATTTTGCAACTGTAATGAGTTCATTACACCATCATCTACCCCGGGAAGAAATGTGCTGAGCTTCTTTAAATGATGTAGCTTCATTTCTTTAAAAAAAAAAAAGAAAAGAAAAAGAAAAAAAAACCTTTTTTTCTTTTTTTACAGTTTCCACAGCTGCAACATTTATCTAATTAGGTATATGTTGACTCTGAGTTTTTATCCATTTTGAAAAGAAAGCTTTAAACCATTTAAAATGGATTTAATTTTTGTTTCCACAAGGAAGGAATAGAAAGAGCCAAATGACAAGCAAGAGGAAGGAAATGTTTCTAGATGCCTAAAAGCAGGGGCTGGCTTCTAGATGGGCAGGGCAAAGCGGCAGGTGCTCACGTGTACTCCCATCTGAAATCCCACAGTAAAGAAACACTTTATAATAACAGTAACAGAGAATTGGAAGGAAGACAACGACAAATACAAGTAAGCAGCAGGCTCTGGGAGACAGAAAGAGGATGGACAAGTGGTTACCTATTCGCAGAGAAGAAAGAAGGAAGTGACCGCTGGAGAGGAAGAAAGCCATCAGAGACGAAAGGGACCAGCAATGGGCCCTGGGTACTGTAGTCCCAGTACTTGAGAGGCTGAGTCAGGAGGACTGCAGGTTCGCAGCCAATCTCAGTAACCTTGTGAGGCCCTCCACAACTTGGTGAGATCTCAAGGGGCCAGCACAGGATGGGGCTGAACAGCTGGCTAAGAAGTTATGGCCCTAGGTCTCTTGCAAAGCCAGCACTGCCCCTCCCTCTGCATGGATGTAGGCATGCTTCCTGGGATGCTGAGGCAGGGGAGCTGAGATCCAGGACTTCCAGGCATAGAGGGGAGGGGCAGCAAAGGGCCCGGCTTAAAACAAAAGGATTAAGTAAAACTAAAATACACGATGGTATGACATGCTCTCTAACCCTGTTCCCCTGGTCAGCTCTCATGTCCCACCACCAGGCTAAAATCTCTCCAGCAGGAGGCTGAGGGGTTCTCTCTTTTGGAAAAACTGACCAGTCTAAGCAAACAACCAACACCACCACCACCCAGATCAGTGATACATGAAGTCTCACCAGGCAATGAATCCATCTGCAGAATGACACAGAACTTCCAATCGCTCATTAAAATCCCATTATTAAATGTCAACAGAGAGCCAACAGTCACACTTGAAGAAAGTCAGAGATTATGGTGAATGGGGGGGCGGGGGTTCAAAGCTAACAATGGCCATGAACTGAACAAAGAATAGAAATCTCAGATTCATTACAATAAAAGGATAAGACATGATGATAAAAGTAACATTCATAAAACAAGAAACATCATTTGGAAATTAAATATTTGGTAGCAAGAGTTTGAAATCTGAATAGAGGGATTAGGAAAATAAAGTTAAACAACTACTTCTAGAAAGCAGAGTAAAAATGTAAAGAGATGTAAAATAGATAAGAAAACTAAAGAATATTTTCAGGAAGAAGAAGAAATAGTTGAAATACTTGAAGAATTAATACAAGAAAGTATACTAGAACATCATAACATTGATTTTCAATCTGAAAGGGCCCACTGAGTTCCCAACATAGTTACTGAATGAGGACTTCAGTAAACCATATCATCATGAAATGTAAAAATAGCAGTGATATAAAGAAGACAGTAGCTTTTGGAAAGAAAAAAAAAAAAAAAAAGACTGTTTAAAAGATTGACAATCAGCATGTCATAATTTCCCAAGCAGTAGTGGGCATAAAAACAACAAAAAATACCTGATAAAATACTAAGGAAATATAACTTCCTCCTTGATATTTTATATTTAAACAAACAAATGATTATAATGTAAGTATATACACATATACATATATACATATGTATATACACAGAAGTGTGTGTGTGTGTGTGTGTGTGTGTGTGTGTGTGTGTGTGTGTGCATGGTATGGTAGATATACATTCTAGCTTTCTTTCTTACCCATAGAACTTCATTTTGTTTGAAACACAAATACATACAGCTACAAATATTTACTTTTCTATCATCCTGTGTAGCTAACAATAGCCCTGTGTCATAGACTGGTTAATGAGACCTATGAGAAAATCTGCTAAACCAGGTGCGTAGCACATGCTTGTAATCCTAGTACTTGAGAGGCTGAAACAGGAGGGTCACAGGTTCTCAGCCAGCCTCAGAAACCTTGTGAGGCCCTCTACAACTTAGTGAGCCCCTGTTTCAGAATAAAAAAATAAAATTACGGCTGGAAGTGTAGCTCAGAGGTAGTAGAATGCCTCTGGGTTCAATCCCCAACACCACACACACACACACACACACACACACTCTGCTAAAAGATTTATGAAAATCTTATTTACCTGATAAAAATGTATATAAGAAAGGCTCTGCCTTTTGCTTAGAATGTACGTATGACAGGAGAGGTGCCACAGTTACCACACAACCACGAGGTAGAAGGCATAAATGTGAAAGTCGACATCTAAGTGTGGCAGGTACAAACAATGGACAGTGCTGTGCCGGGATCACATCACTGAACTGCCACACTAGTCACACTAACTACTGTGCCGAATATCTCACAACTGCTTGTTATGTAAAGCGAAAAAACTTGGGAAAAAAATCACTGTAGTCAGGTCTTCTGTTATTTGCAGCTGAATGCATCCTTGACACTTCCCCCAAGTTATGGGAAAACTGTCTCTCCCAAACACTCTTACTCGGGAAGTTACCGGAAGATGTGATCCACAAAAACAAGGGAAGATATAAGAAGTAAAGGTCATGGTGCTCAGAAAACAGGATATCCAGCCTGGGAAGGTGGTGAGAGGGATTTGCAGCATAGTGGTAGGAGACTGGAGCAAATGCCGAACTGTATGCCTAAAATAGAACCAGTTCATGTTGGAACCAGAGGAGAAAGGGTTCCAGGAAAGAGGACACCCAGGAAAAGAAATGAATAATGGAGAGATTACCTGATGTGTTTACTCATCCTGAAAATAATTTAATAGGATTCCCAGAGTGTTTGAAGAGAAAGCCCAGATTGCATGATAAGAAAAACCAAAGGGTTTTCTGAAACTCCATCTCAATACAGAGTGCTGTGCCTTTGGTCTCCAAAATGTGTGGGGATTTCTCCCCACCAATAACCAGTTCTTCAGCATGTGCTGGCTCATGTGTGTCTTAGAATTAAATGCAATTCTGACATTGTCTACCCAGAGGTACCTATCCATGTCAGATCCCACAGGCGAAGGACTCAGTCCCACAAGATTACCCCCACTTCAGGTGCTAATCACAAGTACTAAGTAGTCACTTATATCTCTGACAGACTGGCTATCAATAAAGGTCCCCTGATTCTGATTTTCCTTGGTTCTGATTAATTTGCGAAGACAGCTCACATGACTTGGGAAAATATTAATAAAGGGCATAATAAAGGATAGCGATGAACAGCCCAAAGGAAGAAATGTTCAGGGTGAAGGGCGGGGGAGAGTTTGAAGCTTCCATGCCCACTTCAGGTGTGCCACCCCCCGGCACCTTCAACTGTTCAGCACGCTGAAAACCACCTAACCCCATCATTTGAGATTTGTATGGAGGCTTCCTGGCAGAGGTGTGATTGATTACATCGCTAACCACTTGCAATCAACTCAACCTTCAGCCCCTCTCCCCTCTATGAAGGTGGAAGGTGAGGCTGAAAGTCCTAAGTCTCCAATCAGTCATTGGTCTTTCTGATAGCCAGCCCCCCTCTTTAGTATACAAAAGACACCCATCACTCCAGACACTCCAAATATTTTAGGAGCCACATAGCAGGAGCACGGGGGCAGAGGCCAAATATATGTTTCCTATCATATCACAGTATAAGGGTTTGGAAGGCAGAAAACAAAGTAAACAGTAAAAAATAAAAATAAAGGCAACTACTAACTCTAGGAAAAACAAAAAAACTTACATAAGGGATGAAATAGAACATTGCATGGCTCAGCTGCAAAAAAATATTTACAAAGTCTTCATAGTACAAGCATTGAATATTATTTTAAATTATGGCAATACTATATTGAGAGGTTGGGAAGAAGAGAACTGCATGTGTCTGTAATAGAATAAGCAAGGTAGAAAATGGTGAGAGATAGAAAACCAAAGAGTAAGGCATATAGAAGTTTGACTCCTCTCTCCTGCAGGCGAGAGAAAGCCGGTAAAACGTTTTAACCAGGAAAAGGGCATGGCCTAACTCATGATTGAAAATAATGACTTTGGCCACTGAGAGACCAGAGGGAAAGACAGTGAACTAGTTAGGCGACGACTATACTAGAGGTAAGAGTTTTCTGGGGAAGGCATTCTTGTCTTCCACTGTGAGATGGAGGGACATGGGTAGGTGTGACTATATGCTGGGGTTTGGTTGCTTGTGATGTAAGTGGAGACTTAGGGCTTGTCTTCCCAAGTGTTGGCATGAGGTATCTGGAGAAGAAGAGGACATTATTACTGGATTGGGGGAGGCTGGGGAAGGAATGACTGGGCGTGAAGGGTTTGGAGTTCAGGATTCTGTTTTGCACCTGCTAGGGATGAGGGTTTGGAAGAAGTTGTTACAGAGGGTACCAAGTGGGCAGGGCCTGTGCAGGGACATGGCAAGTCTGTGGACAACCCCAGAATAGGTTCTGTCCCCAACGGGTGGAAATTCTTCTTTTCCTCTTGCCACTATGAAGACATGTTTCATTGTGTGTTTATATTTTCTAATAACCTCGAGGGCATGATCTGAGGTGCTGATTAAGATTTAGTGAGAATCCAAGGATAAACAAACAATACATCTTGGAATATCACAATCTCTAACCATTCCAACAGTCTAGGTCTAACTGGTTTTCTGGCTGGGGTAATATCTATTCTAAGGAAAAACTCTCCCCACCAAAACTGTTGTCATAAAATAATTAAAGACACTCGCTCCAATGAAATAATTTCCTATTCTTAACTAGATTTAATAAACATTTTCCTTTTAAAAAAAAAATCCATGCTCAGTCGACTTCTGTTTGTGTGCAATGGAGCATGTGCCAAGTTAAAGACAACCTCAGGCACAATTTGAGACTTCGTTTCAATTTTTTAAAGTTCCTTTACAATAAACATTCAAAAGGAGCAATTTGTACAAAGTCTTTCAAAATACTTTTGATTACTATGATTTCCATTCGCAGGTCATAGAGTTCTTTAAAGAGTCCGCAGTATTCTTCTTAGCTCCCTCCTGGCTTCTTCCTCTGTGCAATCCTTTTATTTAAGCATTAATTCCCAAATTGGTCTTTATTGCTGTGTGGATTTTAACAAGAACCGGGTTTTAGTTACATTACAGAAGACACGGTGGGGGTGGAGGGTAGCAGTGGCAATCGCAAAAGAAAACGTACCATAAAGTGGTAACGGTTCGTGATTGAGGCCAGTTGTTGAAAAATAAAATGCCTGTTATATAGAATCATTGAAATTTAGAGCTGGAGACCAAGGCACCTCAAGGTCCACCGGTGGGCCGGCAGCGCCCCTAGCGGGCGGAAAGAAAGCGGCACCGGCTGCTACCAAAGGAAGCTCCCGAATTTTTAAAAAGGCACCTGCTGGGTGATTCCTTCTTACACAAACAAGATCCACAGGTGCTCGATTTTAAGGAGATCCAACTCGGGGAAATCCAAGTCTGTAAAACAGCTCTAACACACGCACTTTAGTCTGACTCTGACATGAGTTCTCGCTTTACAGGAGGTGGATGTAAGCGGATATTTAAGGCCAAGAATCCGAGTGTGGAAAGGTTGGGGGACCTTGCTAAAGTCTGGCCGCTGCTGACGACTAGGGAGCGATCTGAAAAGCGGAGGGGGGCGGGGGGATGAAGTCGGTAAGAGAGTCAATTAGAAAACAGCGACCGCGCGGCGGATGGCAGCAGCAGGCACGCGCGTGGGCAGGAGCCTGGCTCACCTGCGTAGCTGTCGCGCATTCCCGAAGTGTATCAACAGGGGTAAGGGGAGGCGGGAGGGTGTGGAAAGAAAACCCCGTAGAGGTTTGACCCGGAGTCACTACGGAACAGGATCCGTAAGGGGACCCCCTACGCCCATCATTCCGGGCGACACGTGTAACTGTCAAGATACGGAGAGGCTTTTGAGCAAATGTCACCCCAGCGAGGAGGGGGCTGGAGAGTAGCTCAGAGACCGTGCCATCCCAGCCAGGCACTGCCGGCTTCGGGTCCCTGAGCCCAGCGTCCCCGATCTTTCGGAGCTGGCACCTGGGGAGGGGTCCTGTCTCCCCGCGCCCGGAGCGCCAGCCCCGAGGTCCGCAGATGCGCCCCCGGTGCGCCCCGGGTGCGCCGCCTCTCGGTGCAGGAGCCCCAGCGCCGCCCGCGCGTGGTGCTCGGTGACTTACCTCGGGCCGCGCGGGGCGCGAGCAGAGCCCCGGCCAGGGCGAGCAGGAGGGCGCGGGCGGGGGACGCGGGCGGCGGGCGCGCGGCCATGGTCGCCGGCCTTCGGTGCAGCGGCAGCAGCAGCTGTGGGGGCCGGGCGGCCAGCGCTGCACCATCCCACGCGGGCGCCTGGGGCTTCCTGCTGCAGCCGCAGCGCCGGCGCCGCGAGGAGCGAGTCTAGCTTTGCATTTGCATTTTTTTTTTTTTTCTTTTTTGAAAAAGTTTCCCCCGTGTGTGTGCGCGCGCGCTCGGCTCTGGCACGAGCCAGCCCCTGACCGTTGCAATAAATGAGCAAACTGTGCGAGTTGGCCCGGGGACGGGGAAGATCGTTAGGGAGGAGAAGGCAGGCCTGTGAAATGGATCCACGGCCAAAAGTCACCGTCCTCTACACCACGGAACAAATTAGCGTCTCCCCCGCGCCCCAGCCCGCCTGCCCGCGGCGTCCCGCGGGTCCTAGAGACCGCTGCGGAGCCCCCGCCCGCCAAGGTCCCGCCCAGCGCCGCCCTCGCCCACCCCCGGGGCGGCCGGGTGCAGGGTGCCTCCGGGCCGAGCGCGCCCGCCCGCCGCACAGACGTGGCGCGGTGGCGGTGGCGGTGGCGGCGGCGGCGCGGGCGCCCGGAGCGCACACATCCCGCCCCAGGATGATGTGGCCGCGGGGCCCCGGGGCGCCCGGCTGCCAAGAGTACACGCGGCGGCACGGTCCAGCTTTCCAGGCCGAGTCTGGAAAGGATGACTGGGCTTCTCGCTGCCGGCTCGCAGGGAATGGACAGGAGCAGCAGATCTGAAAGGCGGTCCACAGCCCGGCAGGCGCCCCCCGCCCAGCCTTAACCCGGGGACGGGCATCTTGAGCCTGAGGCTGAGCCTGGAGCCCCGGGCATGAAGTGTCTGGGCATGGCGCTTTTGATGTGTTGCCCTGGGGTTTACGTGGATAAACTGGCTCACGTTTCTTTTCCATGGCCCAGAACCAGAAAAAAAGTGTACGACGGCAAGGTTTCACCAAACTTTCCTGATGTTAAGAGACATCTGGGTTGGCTCTCTAGAAATACAGATTCCCGGGCGCCCTCCTCTGTCTTCAGGATAGATTCTCCGGCTGTGGGATCTGCAGGGGATCCCTGGCGTTGAGACAAAACACCAGTCGTGAATGGACCACTTTGCCTTGGAATCCTACTGCGTGCGGGGGGGCCTAGGCTGCCTCTTGGGCAGGATGCCCCCCCTGACCCTTGTGGCAGTTTTTGTCACAGGGTTTGTACCTCTCCCTGGGATTTGTCAGCAGCAGTAAGGAAAACGTTCAGACAGAGCAGCTCGACCTATGAAGACAGTGGACTACTGTGATGCTGAACCTTGGGCACTTAGCATAGTAAGGGTTAAAGGCCATGCCACCCCTGGCCCAGACCAGTGAGCTCAAATAAGAGGGGAGTGAAGCTCCAAAAGTTTTCAAAGCATACTGTCAGCAAGACCCAGAACCATCCATCTTTGGCCCTGAGACCCAAAGACCCCTGACCCCCTCCAATCCTAAGAGGTGGGTAGGCAACATCTGGGCCAGCTACCTCCTACCCCCAGGTGTTTGCAGGATCCCCCAAAAAGTAGCTCAACCCTCCTAATAAGGTGCAGGACTCTTAAAAAGGAAAGAAGAAAGGCTGAGGCACTGGCCCATTGGTGCCCTTCTCATATGTAAGGTGATCAGTGATACCCAAGAGACAAAAGACTCTGGAGGCCGGTCCAATCAGGGAAGAATTACTACAGGGAAGCTGCCAGGCTGTCTCACACAGCAGAGCAGCAGCATTAGGAGGAAGCTAGAAAATGGTATAGCAGGGAGAGCAGGGGAGGGGTTAGGGAGAGCAGGGCAAAGGGTAGTGCCTGGTCTCCAGAACCTCTGAACTTGGTTGCTCACACGTGGTGGGGGCTGACCTTCATGGTCAGGGTTGGAATGTTCCCACCTTCTGACTGTTTCTTATTTTGGTAACTGCTCCTTGGACAGGGTCAGATTGCACTGCATTTATTCTGGCGTAGCTGTGCTTGTGAAGACCACATAGCTGTGATCATGAAAACTCACTGGGGCCCCATACACCCACCAACCTAACACCATAGCCCGGGCATCTCAGTACTCAGTAGGGAATTGAGCCCCAGGGAAAGGCCTCGTGGAAATTCAGTCAGTCCTAGTACCAACCAGCCCTGCAGGTCCTTCTGTCCATTCATTCATTCAATCCGAATTAGCCAGGCTATGTTAGGCACTTGGGAAGCCAAACTAAAGAGAAATACCTCTTGCCCTCAAAGACTTTTCAGTCTCATAGGACAATCGCCACGATTAGACAGTGTGAACTGGTTACTTAGCCTATTTAATAATAATTAGGTTGTTAGTTAACTTCTACTTTATTATATACTTCATGTGATCAGAATATTGGGCTAAGCTGCTCCACCTGCATTACTAACGTCCTGAATATTACAGATGAGAAAAACTTCAGCAGAGACAGGTCAAGGAGCTTTCCAGTCACCACGAAGCAAAGTAGGTCAGAACCCAGCCTCCGATCTGTTTCAGGTACAGCAGTGTCTTTCACTCCAAGTTCCAAGCTTTAGTTTTAGTGCCTCAGTGAAAGTAGAATTCAAACCTCAGTGTGTGTGTGTGTGTTGAGGAGGGGTGAGTCCTTAAGGAGTTAATACAAAGCCATCACACCCACCGGTCTCACAGGATGTTTGCCAAGGATTCCCAAATCCTAGCATTTATGCTCAGGTTCTGATTCAGAAGGTCTGGGACGGACAGGTTAAGCAACTACTGTACTTAGGCGATTCTGATACTGCTGCTCCATAGAATTTCAGAAACACTGAAGCAAGGGAGTTAAAAAATCCTTTAAGGTCAGACTTGCTTTAGGATGGGCACGGTTGCTGGCCTCTTGAATTACTGTGACCCAGCAAATCATTGATTCATGGAGGGGCCGTACACGCTTTCTTAATTATCCATTTCTTTTTTCTATGTAATATTCATCTATTGCTCTTTATGGTAAAAGTTTAATTTTTTTTCAACCTGGAAGTTGCAAAGCTTTCTCCCAAAGACCCAGTGTGCCCCCAAGACTGTCAAGACTGTCCTTGGTGGGGTTTTTGTTGTTGTTGTTGTTGTTTGTTTTTTCCAGAATGAAACAAAATAGCCATTGCATAAAGAAGACAACCCTAGTCATATGCCCGCCTTCTTTGTGAAGCAAGAAGTTAGGGCTGACACTTTATTCATAAAGACTTTATGCAACCTCAACATCAGCCAGCTAGGCAAAGAGCAAAGCTTGCGTCCGGCAGATGGTCTGCCTTCGGAGAGGAATTCTGCCTCCTCATTCATAGGAAATGGAAGCCAAGGCTGCATTCAATACTGGATTGTTAGGTAATGGTGTGGGGTCAGAGGCCAGGATCTGCTCATTAAAATTTCAGATAGATGGCTTTTGTCCCTTCCCTTCTAGAAGAATTGACCTTTGCAATACCGTTTCCTGTGCGCTATTTTTGTCGAACAGCCTGGGCATTCATTCATTATTTTGTACCCGGGCTCACATTTTAGCTCAATGCACTTGGAGTAGAAGCAGTTGAAAGTGGAGGCGGAATTGTCCTAGCCCAGGATTTTGCAGGCAGCCACTCGTTGTGGCTGCAGCAAGCGAAGGGCTGGTCTCTTTGCAGCTCGACCTATGGATGGGACTGAGACAGACGCAAGCTCTCAGAACAGCTTTTATCTCTCCCAGCACAGTTCCCAAGGCTTGTTGCAAAAGTAAACAAACACAATGGCGCCATGATAAAGATTCCTGGAAATCTTTTTTATTCCATCTCTGGAGGAGATGAAACTCAGAGTAGTACTTATGTCGCCTGTCTACGTGCCAAAGAAAGAATGCTGGGGGTGGGGGATGCTCTGGGTCAGAATGAACAGGAAAGGTGACTCCCTCTTATACTCATCTCTGTCACCTGCCAATCATCCGTCCATCCTCAGCCCTGTCCCCACCTACATACACTGCGGTGAGAACTCAGTGCCTGTGGAGACAGCCTTCCTGGTATACAAGCCCCCCTTTCCCTGCTCTCATTGGGGGAGGGAGGAGCCGAAAGGCACTATCCGAGAAAGACAAACAGAATGTCAAAAGCAAACAGGAACTCACAACCAGAACGGCCAAACATCAGAGGATACTCCTTCATTGAAGAAATGGAGCTGCACCCCGTTCCATTTCTGCACGAGCTGGGCTCAGAGATGCACATTCATGAGGAGACATGGCGCATGCTCTGAGTCAGCTCATCATGCTGGGGGAGGCCGCCGCCATCTTGTGGGGATGCTCAAGCAGTCCCTTGGAGAAGGAAGGACTGAGGTGAGGAGCTGAGGTCTCCTACCCCGAGCTATGGGGCTGGATCATCTTGGAAATGAATCTTCCAGAAGAGGTCAAATTTTCAATGATGGCAGCTCTGGACTGGGCAGTATCTGATTACAACCTCAGGAGAGACCATAAGGCAGAACCAGCCAGCTAAGTTCCTCCAAATGCCAGATCCCCAGAAGCCCTGTGAGATAATGAATGTTTGTTGCTTTCAGTCACTAATTGGGAGGGGAAGGTAATTTGTTAATGCACATTTAATAAAGCAAACTTTGCATGCATCTATTTTTTTCCTAGTTTCCAGGAGTCCTAATCACTTCAATACCAAGAACACCGCCCTTCTTGATTTTGAGCTCAGAGTTTCTGTTGTACATAGGGTAACTATGGGTCCCAGTTTTTTCCTACCGTAATTATCAACAGCTTCCCTTTCCCTCTCACAAGCCTCCTGGCTTGACAGCAAACGTAATCTTACATGTAGATAAAGCTTTAATGCGGTGTTTGGGGCAGGAGGAGGCTGGCACACATGCTTAGTTCTGCATCTTGACTCGGTTCTGTCTATGATATAGCACTGAATGAGTGGCTGAGCACTCAGTGATGGGTGGTGAACCCAGCTGCATGGCACCTAAAGCAAAACTGTCTCAGGCATGAAATCTCGTGTGTCTCTCTGACCATCTTCATTGTGCAGTTAGCCAGTCACACAGTAATCTGGTCTAAATCACCACTTCCAGAAGTTGTAAACCATTTCATCATCATCATCATTGTTTTTTATTATTATTATTATTATTATTATTATTATTATCATTATCATTATTATTTGCCAAAGAAGCTGCAGGCTTTGCTGGCTGCTCTATCTTGACTGCATCAAAGAGAAAATGGGTACAAAATCATGTTTGCACTTGGGTGAGAGTCCCATCAGATGAAGCAAAGATATCCCCACCACCGGGGTTTCTGTTCCTGAAAAGAAAACCTGGGCTCCCGGAGCCAGGAGAGCTGGGTTGGTGGGGCCAGGAGGACCTGAAGGACCGTGAGATCAGCCTGGCCTCCATATCTGGGCTCCAGCAGGTTTCCTCCCAGGGGAAGGGGCAGGACCTGCTTTACAATAACTGCGGGCAAAGCCGTTCTGAGACACGTATGCATATTGGAACTCCTCTTTGCCCAATGTCTCAGGTGGCACATTAGGTCATTTGCCTCTTTGTCTGTGCTCTTGAAATCAGAAAATAGCTGGACACGGGCCTCTCTTCGTGTATTTGAATACAGTTCCCATTTCATCTTTACTGTTTTAGGCAAATCAACCCCAATTTCTCTAACGTTCCTCTGGGGCCCTATTCTCACTCTCTTTAATCACAATGTTGCTCTCCTCTGGATCCGCTCCAGTTTCTTGATTTCTCTTAAAGCCAGGAGGCCAAATGTGGTCACAGAGCTCCAAGAAGGGTCTGCGTGAGGCCAAGAGAGGAAGGGGGCTGGTTTATGGTGTCTAGTGGGGTCTCCTCAGCCCGGGCTGTTAACTCTCTTATGGAGGCCTGGCCCCTTTTCTGCTTTGAGGATGCAGGGGCAATTCTGGGTGGTTCTGGGGAGGTTGGTTTCTCCAAAACAGGCGTGCCCGGCCCTCCATCCCATCCACTACCAGCCTTGCTATGGTACACACAGCCCTCCTTCTTGGCCACGGTGATTTCAATCCACTTCCTGGACCTCAGTTTTCTATGCTTCTGATTTCTCTCTCTGGGGTTCCTTTCTAGCATTACCCCCTTGGTGGACTCAGAAAAGACAACTCAGAACTTTAGGGCTGGGGGCAATTGTTCCTCCTACACGAAACTCTGGTCAGGCATCCAATGCAGCTTTAACTTTTTAGGAGCTACCAAGCATTTGAAGTTTCCATCTTCATCTGCTCCTGATGGAGCAGGACTTATTACCATGAACCCACCAATACCCTCTGTGGGGTAAATACACCGTGGCTTCCTTTGATGTAAACTCGCCAGCTCTTGTTTCCCCCTGAAACTCCCAAGCCAAACTCTCCATTTTTTTTCAGCCTGCTCTATCCTAGGCTAGACTGAAAAATCAAAGAACCCCAAGTTGTGCAAACATCCCCCAAATATTAAGGGCACAGCCATCCCTGTCCTCAAAGATCTCCTAGTGTTATGATACAAAGAATGGATTTGAGCCCAAGGAAAATAATTCTGATAGATAGCAGCCACTCCGCAGTCACTCTGCCACAGACCTCCAAAAGCTCTTCACTCTCAGCAACTTGTCCAGACAACTGGCATTGGAGCCTGGGCCTGCCTCACTCCAAGGACCTTCTGTTTCCTATCCTCCCAGCTCATGCTGGCCCGACCCGACACCTGACAGCTTTGTCGGGCATCTTCCTTCCTTTTTCCCTCAACCATGCTCTTCCAATTGACCATCGAGTTCTCTCCAGCCTCTATCTCCTCAACCCAGGGGCTAGATACTCATGGGACCTCTCCTTGAAGACAGTCATAGATGCCAGGGCTCCCTGCCCTGCCATTCTAGCCACTTTTACCCAAAGACACTTGTAAAATGAACACATGACACGGGGTCCCATTCCCCTCAGAAATAGATCCAACCTCCTTCATGGGGCACTCAAGCCTCTCTGGGATTAGGACAGGACCAGGGTCTCCAGCTCATCTCTTTCCCACCCCCCCTCAACACAGGCTCCTCCTGTGGTCCACAGGGCCCTCAACGTATGCAAAATTTTGACCACTTTGTGGTTTTCCATATGCCTCTCCCCAGATCAGTAGAACTATCCTTCAAGGCTCAGTGGTACCATGTCCGCTGTGATGTTTTTTCTACCACTCCGAGCAAAATGCAGACTTTCTTTTTTTGCTTCCACAGTTCTGTGGGGATTATTGTGGCACACATCCGACTGCATTGTGAAACAGGGATCCCTTGGAGGTAGGCGCCCATCCCACTCACAATTACATCTGATACCCTCATGCCTGGCCCAGAGCCCGCCAGAGAGACGGGAGAGCAATTTCTGGCTGAACAGATAAATGATCCAATGTACCACCATGTTCCTACTTGGGCCTTTAAGAGTTTTCCTTTTTATATAGTCTTCCAACCCAGGCTCAAGAATGGTGATTCCATCTAAGTGTATTTATTGCTGAGGTCCAAGAAGATAAGTGGACAATATTTCATTTCTCTCCTAAACCATTCCCCCAATAACCTCCCTAATTACTCCAGTTAAGGCCCATTACCACTGCAAATCAAGTTAGAGGTGATTTTTTTTACAGAGCAGCAATCTGTATTGGGGCATGTATTATTTTCTCAAAATCCTTGGTTTTTAACTAAGTCGATTACTTCTGGTACTATTTTTAAATTTAATGGAAACAAAATGAAACTCTTTTAAGGTTCCAAGCAACCTCTAACTGTGTTTTGTTCTGGTAATCAGACAATGGATAGGGATTGTGGTTACTCGAGGATATTGCCAACAATGGAAAAAATAAATAAGAGCCTGAGTCAGAATAATTTGAAACCAGAAATGTGTGTGGGTAATAACTCAGGGAGTCACGTGGAAGAGGCCTGGACGCAGAATCAGATTTGGGTTTTTTGGTTTTTTTTTAATCACAATCTCATATATTAGAGAGCCCCTTCTACCTGGTGGAGTGCCAAGAAACCTTTCAAAAGCGAGTCTTGGGAAATCAAAATCGTGCATCATCAGGAAAATGCCGCCTCTCTTGGGGCTGGGGTGTAGACGGTCTTCTGGGCCATATGGAAACAGGCCCCACAGCAGATAGGACACAGCAGTGCCATTCAAGAGGAGCCTGATGAAGTAAGGTGAAAGCTGTTCCTGTAGCCCCATCCTTTTAGGCACATTTCCAGCTCTGCAGAGGGAACTGGGTGGGGGTGTGGAACTGGATTCCACGTCCAATTCCATTGTACTGACATACCAGAAGGATGATCCGATACTGTGGTTTTGCTATTCAAAGCCAGACACTTACTCACCTATCCAGGGAGGAAAGAAATTACCCTGCTGGTTCATCCCCAAGCAAAATGTCACCCCCCACCCAGCCCCATGCTGGGCTTCCTCACGACCACCGGGCATCAATTTGCCAGTGTGGTCACAGGGGCCCATACTGGTGATCTCTGTCCTGATCAGCAATGGTACAACAGAGCATCAGGTGTCACCTGCTGCCACATGGCCACCAGGCCTTGGCAGAGTAGGCACCGGGGATCTCAGCATGCAATCTACGGAGCCAGACCCTCCTGCCTTCTTCTGCTTAGATTGAGGGCAACTGACCTATTTTATAGCTCTTTTACTGACCTACTTTTAAGTTCTATTTTGGTAGGTGACACAGAAGTCTCTCGTACCCTCGCAAAAAAAGAAGAAAAAGAAACTCCTGCCCAGAACCCAAGGACATGCACACTAGAATCAAATCAAGGCTGCAGTAACTTTCCATGAAGGGGCATTTGTTTTCTGTCACACACACACACACACACACACACACACACGCGCGCGCGCGCGCAAAACAAAAACTTGACAGAGCATACAAAACCGTTAACAGTTCTTTCAAAAACTAAAAACATGTATATGTTAATTAGATGCTTATTTCCTGGTAAAATTCCTGTAGAATAATGTCAATGAAAGTTGGTGGAAAGCCTTCGCTTGCAAACAGAAGCCAGACAACAGACAACTCAGGTATGAGTCATGGCAGATTCAGAGGAAAATACTTCCCTCAAACTCTCCCCTTGCCGAGGGTCACTTTCATCAAAGGCTGCATATCTGAGCTCTTACCCCATAGTCGGCTGGTGAAATAAAAATTATGTATCTGTTTTACAAGAAAGATTTGTGTTCTGGGTAGCAAATTGCCAGATACCCAGTTTCCAAGTGCCAGTTATAAACCTGCCCAACAATAATGCTATGATAATGGTAACCAGCAGGTAGCAAAAGCTTGCTATGCTCCAAACACTTTACAAATGTTATTTATGAACTCCCCCTTTGCTTGAGAGGCATATTTTTGTTCCCCATGTTACAGATGAAAAATGAAGGCTCATCAGAAGACCTCACAGCTAGTAAGTAGAAACCCAAACACCGACTTAAACTCAGGTGTGTCTAATTGCAGTATCCAATATTTTCTTCCCCTCAACCTGACGGCCTCAAATAGAAGCAGATTCTACCCAGATTTGTACTTATGTCCTGTGATCATCCTACGGGCAGCAAACCACTTGGTTTCTGTCCCCTGGCACTTATAAAATGGGAGCTATAGATTTTAGGTTAATTAAAAATGGAAAGCTACTAAATGCCAAGTGGGATCCTGGGTTGGATCCAGGAACAGAAAAAAAGAGCATTGGTGGAAACCCCAGGTAGATGGGAATAAAACCTGGAGTTTAGTTAACAGCAACGGACGGATGCTGGTCCCTCAGTTTCCACAGATGTTCCGTGTTATTTTAGATGTGACAGTAGAGGGAGGTGAGTGAGAGACACAGGGGAGGTTCCTGTACTGTCTTTGTGACTTCTCTTCTATATGAAATTATTCCAAAATTTAAAAGAGAAAAAGTAGTTCCCCTGTGGCTCCTGACTGCATAGGTAACTCATATCAAGATTCTCACCAAGTAGCATGTATTGAAGGCTGAACGGACATGTGGGCTAACATCTTCCATTTCACATCAGTGCACTGCAGAATCTTTTCAAAAGTGCTAGTGAATACATTGCTCATTTTTATGTTTATGCAGTTTATTTTGGTACTGGGGATTGAACTCAGGGGCATTCTACTTCTGAGCTACACTCCCAGCCTATTTTATTTTTTTTATTTTGAAACATGGTCTCACTAAGTTGCAAAGGGCCTCACTAAGTTGCTGAGGCTGCCCTTGAACCTGTGATCCTCCTGTCTCAGCTTCCCAAGTACTGAGATTACAGGCAAGTGCCACCATGTCCAACTCTTATGCATATTCTATCCACAAATACCAAAAGTTAAACTATGAGCCACCAGTGCAAAGATTGTTGACATTATAAAGTAGTCTGGAAAGCTATGCAGAGAAAAGGATGTAGAAGATGCTACTACTTATCCAAGAAGTTATGATATGAAAATATATGTATAACATTATACTGTTAATGTGGTGTTGTTTTAAATAAAAGGATAAACTATAAATATTTTTTAAATTATTCCATAGAAGAGGATGATAGGCTTAAGATGAAGAAGAAAGGAAGAAATTGGACTTCTCTAAATATACTTTGGTTTGTAGATTTGGTATTGAAAATACCATGGAAATATTTTAACATGATAAAACAAATTAGAATAGTAAAAAAAAAAAAGTTCCTAGAAGTAAAAACCAAAATGAAACAAATGAACCTCGCTGTATATTGATTTGTGGCATGACTGCAAAGAAAGAAACTATTCCATGTGACTTGAAAATATTAATTTGACTGTATATCCTTAGTAAGACAAAAGAACATACCAAAGAAAAAAAGCAGTGTAAATGTTTTTAACAATCATATTATTGACTATAGAGTCGGGGTGGTTGTTCTGAGATTTAAGATTGATGAAGTCAAGTAAAATGCCTCCAAAGTTCCAACTAAAAAAATGTGTGCACACTCATGATATGTTTTATTTTGGAAAAAAATTAAAACACTTTTATAGTGCACTGAAAAGTTGTGGAAACAATGATCAACCCACTGATAATGAGCACTTCTGAAATCTGCACTGTGTTCTCTACACACCAACTCCCCCGTAAGTGCAACCCGTGTCCCTTAGAGACATGGCCGACTCCAGGTCTGAAGCAAGAAACATAGAAGGTGATCTTGCTGCATCTTGTGCTCGCAGAAGACAGAGGCTAGCCAAAGTCACTAGAGTCATGCCAAAAGGACCCAGGAGCTAATCAAGGCTCCTATTACTCAAAGGTGGGACAATTTGAGCAATGACAACACCAAATAAATTTGCATTCATGAGTTCATTAGGATAGGTTTAAAAAATATATCTGGTTGG
The DNA here is from genome assembly GCA_004027655.1 of Graphiurus murinus. Lineage (NCBI taxonomy): Eukaryota > Metazoa > Chordata > Mammalia > Rodentia > Gliridae > Graphiurus > Graphiurus murinus. Next base: position 24,158 of record PVLC010021432.1, read on the forward strand.
TCAGGATGCTAGGTAACCAAGTCATTTCAAAAGTGTATTCATCAAGAGGTAACATTTTCTCTGACTTTTCTATGTAAACTCTACCTCGGGGTATGCAAGTAATTAGTGAGAGAAATTCTCTTTTTCTAGAACTAGGCCAGGTAATAAATGAATAAGGAACAATAGAATGAGGGCATCTCCATGTTGCAACCTGGGATGAAACCAGAGGCCTAGAAATAATTGTTGTAATCTACTGACTGACCGGAGATTGTGCCTCCCAATCAAAGTACCCAACACTACATGCAAATCTGCCCAACTTGATTTTTAAAATATGTAAGAAGCAGAGAAGCAGGCTCAAAGACACCCTGGGGATGCAGCTAGCTAAGTGTGGACTGTGGGAAACCAGAGCAGTGCTAGTTACAGATTGTAGATTGGCATCAGCATCATTTGCAAGCTTAGTGGAAATGCAGATTCTTAGGCTCCACCACAAACCTGCTCACTCAGACGCTCTGGGGCTGGGGCCAGAGAGGAGCACTGATATGCAGGACAAGCTACCTGGGTTCTTTAATATATAGATTGCAAGCACACTAGAAGGAGGCATCTCTGGATTTAAAAAGAACTTTCTAAAATACCAATATGCAGTATACAAAATTTGTTGGACTCCTGTTTTGAAAAACTTGCAAAAATCTTTTATGGGAGAAATCTGAATACTGACTTGGCATTTGATATTAAGAAGCTGTTGGTTTTTTTAAGGTCTAATACTAGTCTCATGGCTATTTTTAAAAAGAGAGCTTCGTTCAGCAATATGTACTCAAACATTTGTGCATGAAATGATGTCAGAGTTGAGATTTGTTTCTAGGTAATTCTGGGGCAGGAAGTGGGGTTATAACTAAAACAAGATTAGCGATGACTTCATCATTGTTGAGGCTGGTGGTACATGGAGATTCATTACAATACTATTCTCTTCCCCTTTTTTTAAAGTGTTTCAGCTTTCCATAATAAGATGGTAAAAAAATTTCAGGGGAATAATACAGGAAATATATTTTAAAAACTTAACAACTGTTAAATTAAATTAATTAGGGTAGATATTAGAATTTCTCTGTACTTTTATTTATTTACTTACTTATTTATTTATTTTTGTGGTACTGGGGATTGAACCCTGGGGAATTATACCTCCGAGCTACACCCCCAGCCCTATTTTTTATTCTTCATTTTGAAACAGGGTCTCACTAAGTTGTGGAGGGCTTCACTAAGTTGCTGAGGCTGGCTGTGAACCTGGATCCTCCAGTTTCAGCCTCCCAAGTACTGGAATTACAAGAGTGCGCCACCACACCCAGCTTCTCTGTACTTTTCTATGTTTTAAAGTTGTGTTTATAATTAAAAATTTTTTTTAAAACTTCATTGAAATAGGTTCTTATGCTTTAAGACATGGGTATCACTGTAGATAACACTGGCATATTTCCTTTGGCTATTATTAGATTTTAGGCAGTTCCATATGTTACTAGCTTGTGTGTCGTCACCAATTTAAAACCCACTGTATCCCAGGGATACTGTCCTGTGAGTAGGGTCGTGCCACACTGATCTCTGTCCAGTTCTGTGTGCTTTCTACCCCCTTCTCTGCAAAGACACTTAAGAATTAAACCTTTTTATCTGGCACATAGTTCAGAATTCCTACAAACTGGGGATCCTTCGGGTGTTCCTAAACATTAAGTGACAGCATTCTGTTTATCTGTTGGCTGGCATTTTAATTTTTAAAAAAACTTATTGGGCTATAACCTACATGAAGTAGGGTGCATGAATAGTAAGCACCTTCATGAGTTTTACTCACCAGTGCAACCCTGCTTCTGCCACTCAGATCAGGAGCCAGACAATTCCAACAATTCCACCCTTGAGCCCTTCCTTGTCAAACCTTCCTCCCTGGGTAGCAGTGACACCGACTCCATAGTTCTAAACAGTATCTCAGTGGGTCGCTTGTGTGTCTTCTTTCACTCATATTTTAGAATGTGAGATTTGCATATGCTATTACAGGTGGCATTAGCTTATTCTTTTTGGTGGTTCCATAGTATTCCATTGGGTGAAAACACCTCAACGTATTTATCCATCCTTCTGATAGAGGTTTGGGTTGTTTCCAGCTTTTAACTATTATTAGTGCTGTGAATATTGTTGTAAACGTCTTCGGAGGACATACACACACACTTCTCTTGGGTTTGAACCCAGGAGTAGCACTGCTGGCTTATAGGATCGACATGGATTTACCTTTAGTAAGCAACTGCCACAGAGTTTCAACACAGTTGTATCAGTTGTCACTGCCACCTGCACAATGTAGACGTCCCGGCTGCTTCATTTTCACAGGGACACTTGGGGTTGCCATTGTTTGAGACCTTCTGATGTCATCCATCTTGGAAACTCCTGAGGCATCCTGTGTCTGGCTGGATTTGCACTCCCTCCTCTGGCTCCCAAAGCTTTCCCCACATCTTGGCTACCACTCTTTATCACCCCAGGTAGAAGCCCTTGTTTCCTGTCTGTCTCTGCTCATTGGAATCTAAATCCCTCCAGGACAGGAGATGCATCTTATTCTTGTTGGGATGCCAGTGTTTGTCACAGAGCCTGACTCAAGCAATCAATGGAATCAATCAATCCATCAATATTCTTAAGAACTTAAATCCTACTTACCCAGTAGGACCTGATACACGCTTGGAAGTCAGTTCTAAACAACTGAATTCTTGGCATCATGCAACCCTTTTTCCATTTTCTTGCAAATGACATGATTTTACTCTTCTGTATTGCTCAGGATTCCCTTCTATGTATTTCCTGTAGTTTTGTGATCCATTCATCTGCTGATGGACACCTGGGTTGGGTCCATAATTTGGCTATTGTGAATTGTGCCGCTGTGAACATGGGTATGCATATATTACTATAGTTCTCTGGTTTCAATATCTTTGGAAAGATACCCAGGAGTGGTATAGCTGGATCATATGGTGGATCCATTCCCAGTTTTCTAAAGAATCTCCACACTGATCTCCATAGTGGCTGAACTAATTTGCAATTCCACCAACAGTGCAGAAGAGTTCCTATTTCCCCACATCTTTGCCAACATTTATTGTTATTTGATTTCTTGATCATTGCCATTCTGAGTGGGGTTAGATGGAATATTTCCCTAATTCATTTGAGAGACTTCTAATTAATCAATCAACAATGACACCATTGCTACACCTTCCCCTCCTGCCACCAAATTGCCATGATCCCAGAAAGCAACCTTTATGCATTCTGGGTTTTTCAGTACTTACCTAGTGCAGACATGTTCTCTGCACGATACCTTGACGAGGTGCCAATGCTGTGCCTGCCTCTGGGTCCCAGTGGTGACCTCCTGATCCAAGTGGATATACTCCAAGAGGAGAAAGACCCCGAGGTGTTCTTTTGGATTTCTCTAATAGACATGTCCACAGAAAGACTGACGTCTGTATAAGAGAGGATTGAGAATTCACTGCTAAGTTAAAACAACCTGGGTCCCTGTGTAGATCACAGAAACCACCAGCAATTAAACAGAAGAGCCCATCTTTCGGGCAAATATTTGGCTTTCCT
>PVLC010021433.1:0-27985 GCA_004027655.1 Graphiurus murinus
AAAAAAAAAAAAAAAAAAAAAAAAAAAAAAAAAAAAAAAAAAAAAAAAAAAAAAAAAAAAAAAAAAAAAAAAAAAAAAAAAAAAAAAAAAAAAAAAAAAAAAAAAAAAAAAAAAAAAAAAAAAAAAAAAAAAAAAAAAAAAAAAAAAAAAAAAAAAAAAAAAAAAAATAAAATACGTTGTAATGTTCAACATGTATGACAGAAAATGGCTATAGAAGAATACATACGTGTGTGTGTGTGTGTGTGTGTGTGTGTAAAATCTTCCTAGAATATATATGCTAGAGCAAAAGAAAAGTGGCAAATCATATTCCAATTTTATTGAAAATATACAATATAATCATGTAAGGTCGGTGCAACTTGAATGAAAATCTGCTTCTTTGTTCTTTGAGGGTGAAATTAAAACTAGAATTAAAATTACTCCTGCATACTTAAGAGAAAATTTGGGAGAAATCTGGGAAATATGAGTATGCTGAATGTTTATATCCATTACTAATTTTTCCAACATTTTTATTTCTCCAATTAAATTTTTTCTTTCATGCCAATTTAAAGAGACAGGCAGAGATATTTTTCCTAATTTTCATATATTTCTAATTTTTACTTGATATTAAAATATTAAAAGAAGATATTTAATATCTGTGACTTTTTTGTACTGAAGCTTGAGCTCAGGGGCATTATGCCTCTGAGCTACTGCCCCATGCCTATTTTATTTTTTTATTTTGAGACAGGGTCTTGCTAGGTTGATGAAGTTTGCCTTAAATCTGTCATCCTGTCTTGGCCTCCCAAGTAATGGAATTATAGGCATCTGCCACTAACCCTATCTTCATTGACAATTTAATAATTAAAAAATTTTAATCATATGGAAGAGATTACTTCATACCTATTATATATCAATATATTTACCATGTATCACTTTACTTAAGTCTTGGAAGCTTTCATCTTCTTGGTAGAAAACAACCAGCACATCCAATCTCAAAATTTATTCATTTCAGGTACTAACACAATTAATCTCTACTCAACTTCTGTTATCCAGTCTCATCACTATTTCCTTGAAGTAACCATCATCAAGAAACTTCTTTGTTCTGGAATAGTTTACTGATTGATTGATTGATTGAGATGGAATCTCAACAAACTGGCCTTGAATTTCTAGGTTCAATTGATACTCCCACTTCAGTTTCCCCGGTAGTTGGGACTGCAAGAATGCCCCACTACACCTGGCTTTTTCTCCAGAATTTCAAATGCTGTGTATTCCATTGCTTCAATAAAACCTTTAACCTTCTGCTTAAAGCAGACACCTCAACTCTTTGATTTCTTTTCTTTTAAGTCTTTGTCATTCTATCATTTGGTCTCCATGAATCTTCACATAACCTCTTTTCTCCCAGAATCCTTTACTTCCTTTCCTCCTAATTTTTTACCACACTGGTTTTACAAACTCAGGGTTTAGGATAATTTCATCTTTCCTACTGAATGCTACACTACAAAATTTCACCATTTTTCAAGTTGTTACTAACAAAATGTGTCCCATAGTCCTAGCCAGGCCCTTTTTTCAGAATTCCTCAGACCTGACTTCTCCAGAGTAACTATTCCAAACATTCATTACTTCTCAGTCACCACATTATTCAATCACTATCCCAGATCTTCTTCCCTATGGATTGTCCCTTGCTTTTATCTTCAGTAACATTAATCAAATTTAAGCAATTAAACTCTTTTATATACAAAACTACCAATATTTTCCACATAATAATGCCCATATGTCTTTCCTTGAGTCTCAGAGTAAAAAAAAGTTGTCATTATTCAAGAATGTGAGCTAAATATCATCCTCCTTGTCTTTTGTAGGCTTACTTTCATCACATTTTTACTCACATAATTTCAGTTCCTTGTTCTCAATTTTCATTAGCTTCTCATTAGTTTCCTTTCCCTTGAAACAGTATATATCCATTTTTTGGTAAAAGTCTTAGGCAAGCTCTCCCAGGCTCCCCTTTGACTGAAGGTCAAAAGGGCAAACTAACTAAACCAGGATGTAAAAAGGAATTTTAACTGCTATTATCTGCTTCTGTAAACCGCTTTGCTGCTCATGGTATGAGAAAGCTATCTTGTGGTCCACAAGGTAGCTTTCTAAATAAGATAAGTTGTCCATCCTAAACAAACACTTGGTTTGTAAAACAATGTAATTATTTTACAACCATAAAAACCTGACTTTTCTGTACCCCCCAACTCTGTAACCAAAGGGTATAAAACTGACCTATACCAAAATTCCACAAGACAACCTTCAGGCTGTTCACCCTGGCCAGCTGCTGGCCGGTAAGTAAAGCCACAATTTTGGCACAATGGAATCTCGTTTGTCTCTGTGGATCACCTTGCAACACCTTCAGCATATTAATAGATAATAATTTCTATCAGTTTTGACTTTCAAAATCAAGCTGCCTATCTGAACATTTTTATTTTCTTCTTTAACACATATTGTCTCTTTAAATTTTAATTAATTTTTATTACAATATTTTAATTGAAGAAATTAATGAGCTTCAGTGTGATATTTCCATGCTTGCATATAATGTGCATTTATTGTATCCAACCACCTTTCTTTTGCCCTCCTCCTAACCCCCAGTTAAGTTCTTTTTTTTTTCCCCCCCATGAATGACTGGTATTCAATGAATGGTAATAAGTCAAAAGCCATAGACTCTTTCTCTTGGCCTCTTGTACCTATACACTTTTCTACTCAAAGTTCTTTCTTTCACCCAAGTTTTGAAGCCATTCATTTCTGACTCCCTGTCATCTTCAAAGGTTACTAGTTAAAAGTTTATTTCCCCTTAAAATCCTCCTCTTATGCCTATTCATTCAAACATTCTGAGGTGTGACTCAGGATTCTGTACAAGATTTTCTTTATTGCCTCATATTGTCACCAAAAGTGATTTGTTTCATTAATATTTTTAAAATTTGCATAAATATTCTTTGATCATTGACTATATCTTAAGATCCCCAGGCTCATAAATCCAATTGCTTCTCCACTGCAATGCTCACAGACACCTTAATATGTAAATGGCAAGACTAGCTAAGAAAAGTTGAAGTCTCTGTTTCCTTCCCATTCATAATCACCACAATCAATACATCAAGTATACACTCATCTTTTTGAGTCCCTTATTTATCTGATGGTGGCACCAGAGATCTTCCAGCTAGTTGTGACTTAAAAAAAGGAGAAAAGAACTATCATTGGATCCTTAGCCTGTTTTCTTGATTTCTGATTATTTAATATTTCTTCTTTTAATATATTTTGAATATTTCATTTACCTATGAACCAACTAATTTATTTCTTTTCAGGTGATTACCATCTTTCACTTTGCAATAATATCATACCTTGTCTCCTGACATTAAACTTTTTCATCCTTGTCCATTCTCTACAAGACCAAGAGAGATAATGTTTAGTTCATATAAGAAGAGTCACTTTAACCAGGAGTAATTCAGTTCAAATAATTTTTTTTCTCCTGTTTGTCACCATAAACATAAAAATTATTTTCTGTTATTGTTTTATTATTTTATAAGTATAGTTTAGGTCTATATTTTTATAAATGAGAGTTGTAACAAAATTATACTTCTCACTAATTTATTTTCCCACATTCAACTAATTTTTTTATTTGTACTATCATTTAAAATTCTTCTATTGTCATCTATAAACATATAAATAACATAGTTGAGCTACATAAATATAACACAATTAACAAATAACTGTATATATTTTCTTTGCTGTTCATAGTTTTCCTCCATTGTTTCCCAAACACAGGGTCATTTTTTCCTTGAATTTTTATCGCTGCTATTGTATTTTGGCATAGTATTTTCGCAAAAGAACTCTTTTAAACAATGGAAGTACAAAATATAAAACTCTCAGTGCTTTCTCATATAAAATTATTTGTCACACTTGACTAGTAGGTTTGTGTCTTAGGCCAGGTTTCCCAGAAAACAGAGCCTGAGGCAAGACTTATGTTCAAATACAATCCCAGGCAATAAAAATGAGACCAGGAAGAATAGATAGTGAATCCAAATGCAACAAGTAAGTACATGCAGACTCTGGCTTTTCAGGTTCATCAGACTATGTTCACAACAGACCACTGGAAGAATGGAAGGGGTGATTTTTTATCTTCAGGCACTACTTCCTTTATCTCCTTTCTCACATTAGTCAGAGTGCCCTGCATTTCCTGGATTCCATCACCTGGTTCCCTGAATTCTGTTGTTCTTTTTCTTGCTTTTTTTCTCCCCTGAAATAATGATGTAGGCATAATTAACAATTCATTTTATCTGAAGATCTTTGTTTAAATAGCTCATGTATAAGATTTGTTATTTGCTTGTTTTGAAATTTGCTTTTATTATTTGTTTTAAAATCTATCTTTTCTGAGCCGGGCGTGGTGGTGCACGCTTGTAATCCCAGTACTTGGGAGTCTGAGACAGGAGGATCGCAGATTCATGGCCAGCTTCAGCTACTTAGTGAATCCCTCTGCAACTTCGTGAGACCCTGTTTCAAAATAAAGAATAAAAAATAGAGCTGAGGTTGTAGCTTGGAGGTAGAATGCCTCTGGTTTCAATCCCCAGTACTGCAAGAAAAAAAAAAATTATCTTTTCTGTTTTGTGGGAAAGCTTATTCTGGGCTCTGTACATCTAGGTGGAATCTCAATACTTTTGGTGTTTCTATTATAATAAAATACTAAAAGCTGATAACTTGCAGAGAGTCAAAAGGTAATTCTCAGAGCTCTGGAGGCTAGAGTTCCAAGATCAAGACACTAATAGATTTGGTGTCCAGTGAAGGCCGACTTCCAGATTGATGCATAGATGATGATCTTCTCACTGTGATCTCACATCATAGAAGAGGCAAGGGGACTCTTTGGGCACCAATTCCATTAGTTAGGGCCCCATAGTCATGACCTAAACACCTCATAAAGGTCCCATGACAAAATGCAATCTCACTGGGGATTAGAATTTCAACATATGAATTTTTTCCAGAATAGAGCTTTAAGGAAACAGTCTATAGCAGGTGAATCTTTGTAACCAGACAGATCTCCTTTATAAGTCATGAGCAATGATTTGCCACTCATATTCCCATTTACCCACGGATGTCAAACTAAACAAAACTTTTATCTAGAAGTGGAATGTTTAAATATTACTTTCTTTGGTGATAGTATCTGTTGTTTCCCTACTGAGTGGTAGGAAAGGATCAAAGATGGGCTCTAAGTGGGTTTTTTCAGTACAAGTACACCATCAGGAGTGTCCAAAGTCCACTATTTAACTTTTTTGAAATCAGTTTTTAAAGACTTTAGATGAGAATAAGGAGGCCACCAGGCCCAGCTAGTCTGTGAATAAATCTTTCATGAACTTAAAAATATCCCTGACTCAGCCATCTTCTTAGCTTATCTATAAAAGAAAAGACCTCATTTGCTTTTAACCCATCACAGATTAATTAAATTTCCCTAACTAGTCTCCTTTTTTCTTATGTTTAGTGCTACTGGTTCTATTTCCTTTTGTTTATACTTGTAGAATCATTCAGTGAGATTTTGGATGGAAAGAAAGTTAATGTATGTACTTAGTATGCTATATGTAATCAAAAATAGATCCACTTTCCTAAAAATTCACAAAGTCGATTAGTTATTATTTTTCCTAGAACAGTAGACCATAGATATGGATAATCTATATCCTACTTCTCTGGCTTCATTTCTTCCATGTGCCTTCTTCCCATGTGACTGTTTTTTAATAGTTTTATGTAACAGTTATGTAACTACTCCATGAATAATGCAAAGCCCCCCATGACATCTAGTCCTTCATAAAGTTAGAGTAGATGATCTCATTCAGCTGAAAAGTGTTTTGACACTTAGAATACTGAGGACACCAGAAAAACCAACCTAAACCCAAAGGTTTCTATAAAACCTGGATCTGTGGGTAACTGGAGAAAAATTGCTAAGAGCAAGCCACCATGGATACACATGGATGGCACATTGCTTGGGATTAGACTCTTAAAAGAGTTCTGGCCGTGTTTCTATTTTGTATGTCAAGAAAAACTAGCCGGGCGTGGTGGCGCACACTTGTAATCCCAGCATTCGTGAGGCTGAGACTGGAGGATCTGGGTTCGCAGCCAGCCTCAGCTACCTAGTGAGGCACTCCACAACTTAGTGGTTTCAAAATAAAGAATAAAAAATAGAGCTGAGGGTATAGCTTGGAGGTAGAATGCCCCTGAGTTCAATCCCCAGTACCGAAAAAAAAAGAAAAAGAAAAACTACTTTAACATAAGTTACAAATATTTTTCACATTAAAAATTCATTTAGTTTCAGTATGGCAGTGTTTGTGAAGATAATTTCATTTAATACCCCACTAAATATATTCAGAATTTAGATCCAGATAGCTTAAAATACCTAGTCAAATTAATGTACCTTAAAAGATGAACTAATAATATATTCATTGGTAATACTGAGATATATATTGTATTCATTTGCTACTTATTTTTGTGTAACCCAGTTATTCTAGAGAGAGTCAGGCAATTCTGATTTTAAAACCTAGTTTTTCACAGTAGCATTTGGGAGATGACTTAATAAGCTTTTAAAATTACTTTTTGAATATTTATTGGTTCAGAATCACTAAGATATTCTTTGTTGAATCTTCCACATAGTTGTAATGGTGCCAAAACAAAAATTTTGATATGCAAGGGGAATGCATTATCAACAAGGATGCATATACACCTTGAAATTTTCCATTGAGAACATTACTTAACTATATAAGAGATTAAGAGATTTTCTAGAAGGTGCATTCATCTAGTTTTGCAACAAGTTTACTCTTTTTCTTTCTTATAGTATTCTTTGTTGCATAGCCTTCTTTACTTATAAAAGATCTAATGAATTTATTCAAAAATAAAATGTATTATTAAATTTATTATTATAAGTAATTACATTTATTTATTATTATAAATCTATTATTTATTTTATAAAAATATTAAAATCCATAAAATCAATTTGGTTTTCATTAGTCTACAGTGATTACATTATGCTGTGGTATTGGTATACATTAAATATAAATGCATTGAAATATGTGTTGAATTATGCTGATTTGTTTATTTAAGAGCATTAATGAGCTTTCATTTGATCATTTCCCAGCAGAGAAATTGCTAGGAATAAAAGTTATAAGCAGAGGTGTACCAGTAATAAACAGATGAGTTGGGGTCCTTCTAGTAAAAGGTACAACCCAGAAGATTTAGCATGGTTCCACTTTTTGTACTAAAAAATGGTAAAAATTTATTACAAGTCTTTATTTTTTCACCTTGACAGCACTATAATTCTATTTTTAGTTGAACATATGAATCTAGGAACAAACAAGAAAAGCTGAACTCCATATAAAGAGAGATCAACATTTCAAAGACTTCACGAAAATAAACTATTGTTTAAGTGAAGAAAAAACTTACATATAAAATCAGCTAATATAATATTAATATTTATTCAATCAAGAAAAAAGTTAAGTGAACAGAAAGAATAAAAATGAAACTCCCAGAATTTGTGGCCTATTAGGAAGGAGATTTTCTATTTTGTGTATTATTGCTTATATGTGGTGAATCTAAAGTTTAGGAAAACATATACTTCCTTATTCTCATAGTAATATTCTATCTTCCTGCTACCTCTTGTCTCTCCTGGTTAAGTGAAAGAACTATCCCCTCTCCCACTCCACTGTTGACCCATTCAATTGGAAATTGCTTGATATCCTTCCTTTATCTGTCAGCAACTGGTCTCATTAATCACCATGTATTTCTCCTATATACTTATGTTTTTGCCTCTCCTTGGCTGCTTCCCATATTATATCAACATGCCCAAAACCCTCCTATCTTGTGTAGCTACTGACCTTTCCCATTATCTTCCAAACTTAAGTCTTCAATTTCTCATCTCCCATTCACACTTAATATCCTGTAACCTAATACCTTCTATCAACACTCCATTGACAGTTTCCTTTTAAGGCCAGCAATGACCTCTGACTTATTACATTCAGCCATGATCTTCTGTCCTGACCCATTTGGTCTTTTGGCAGCCTGTGGCTCTATACAGTACTCTTTCATTCAGTTGTTTCTACTCTTACTAACTGGAACACATTTTTTTCTGTCTTCCTACTTCTCTGTCAATCTTTCTCAGTTACCTTTGTTAACTTATTTTCTGCTTTCCCATTAGCTGTCAGTGCTGCCTGGACTGGACCTTGCTTTTCTACATTTCTTAGTCTTTACCTTTCCTTTCAGCATTTTCATACCACCTAAAATAAGAGTATTCAAAGAAAGCAGAACAGCCCAGCCAATTGCAATTTCCCAAAGGTGGTTATGCTATTTCATACTTCTATGATTTTTGTATATTCTATATCCTCCTCCTAGAAGCCACCTCTGTATTCCTTATATGACAGCCTTTAGCTTGTCTTTTAAAATTAAGCTTCAATGTTTAAGTGGGTGTTGCTATCAATGGAGCCACAAAGTGCTAAAACCAATGAGTCATATCACATACAATGTGTGTCTTTCCACAATGCCACAGGTTTATTCAACACTCACAAGAACTTACCAAGAAATTATCTAAGTAATGTTATGCTAAATTCTAAGTTTAGGTGCTGGGTGGCTGCTTTGCCAAAGCCAAGTAGCAATGAATGAGCATCAAACAATACACTTCAACTAACAAATCTAACAATTTAGGTCAAGCAGTATATTAAACAATATATAAGTCCTAAAACTTAAGAACACTTCAAATAATTAGCAAAATAATACAGTTCAAACAAGCAGGGAATAGGGAATAAGGAACCAAATCCAGAAATAGAAGAGAAGAATCAGGAGTTGGTCTGGGAACCAAGCTGGTCACACTGATCCTTGGTCAGTGAGAAGAGTGGGACCAGAGCAAGTCACTGGATTGGAGTCATATGGGCAGACTGTCATGACATATGCAAAGCTCAGTGCACTGCTTGTAGTAAGGTTGTGGTCTTTATAGGACTTTCTAGGCATTCCCCACTGTCTTTGACAAGCTCATCCTGGCTTATCAAACCTGCCAGACGTATGTCAACATTTCAAATATATTGATGATGTAAGTCCATCAGAGGTGAGAAGGCATTTTATGATCCAAGTGTCTGTTATCAACCACAGCACAGAAGTGTAGGTCTGAGCCCTATGCTGACACATCCAGACAAGTTTCTGAAACTGTATGCTGACATGTCTGGACAAGCTGTTCATGAGTTTTTGTCTGAGCTATATGCTGGCATGTTAAAACAAACTGATTATGAGTTCCTAAAAATTGTTTTATATCCCATGCTCTACAGTGCGAGTATTTCTAGATTTTCATGGGATGATTTCAGTCTCCCTATTCTGTGTTCTTAGAGAACTCATGAATTCCTCTTACCCCACTCATATGTCACTTTACAAGATTATAATTTCCTGAAGTGCAAGAGACAATAAAAGGTATCTTCTATTTTGGTGCCTAAGATATATAGTAGGCTCTCAAGTAAACATCCAAGTTGCAAATGGACTTTTCATATTATATTTTATATCTTGTCTAATAATTTTAACCCCAATATTAAAAATAAAAGAGAGAAAAAATTCTAGTTTTGCTTCTCTGCAAATCTTCATTAAATAAATGTTAAATTATATACCTCACACTCAAGTAGGTGTGCACATTTAATATGTCTGTTTTAAAATCCCATTAACATACTTTTTCTTTGTAGCCTTGAAATTACCTATTCAATCTTGTTTTCACATATGTTCTTGCTTAAAATCAATTTGATTTGTATGTACAACTACTGTGCCCAAGATGAATTTGCATTTTTTTTTATTTTTGCCATTGAAAATGCCCTCTTCTTGGTTTTTGAAGCTCAGAGGATGAGAAACTCTGTGAAAATCTATTTCTGTGTTCTATATGTCAATCTGTATTAAGTCCCTTGAAGATATCTACACACACACACACACACACACACACGCATATATATATATATATATATATATATATATATATATATGTATATATATTCCTACATGAGGAATTGATAGTCTCAATCCAATTCGAGAATTCAGCTAAAAAAATCTAAACCCAGAATTCTTTTATTGAAATACCAATATACCATAGAGATGTATTAAAATTAACCTAGCCTTCAGAATTCATTTCACAGTTACTATTATATTTGTCACATCCCATTGCATATCTGTCTAAAGGGCTTCCTAGGGTGACAGACCTTCAAAATACCAAAGTAAGTATATATATATATATATATACATCTTCAGGAAACCAAAATGTTATTAGACTTCTTTAGCTCCATTCTATTTTTGACACTCCTTCATTGTGTCTATGTTATATCACACAGGTAATTGCAAATATTGTAATATTTTTAACAAAACAAAAAGGAGCCTGGAATCTTAAAATTCATATGCTAAGAGGCAAAGTAATTTACACAACAAATATTCTCCCATAACTTTGGATGAAAAATTACAAGAAAACTCTGAAGAATTTTTTTAAACATGAAATAGAGTGGTATAGGGTATTATAAATGTTAACATGACTAGTTCCCTTTATATGTAGTTGGAGACAAAAAAAAAATTATTACCATAAAATAGTTTCTGAACCTAGAGGAAGGCACACACATATATGATATATATATGTGTGTGTGTGTATGTATTCCAGAATTCAGCTAAAAAAATCTAAACCCAGAATTCTTTTATTGAAATAACAATATACCATAGAGATGTATTAAAATTAACCTAGCCTTCAGAATTCATTTCACAGTTACTATTATATTTTTCACAGCTAAACATTATATATGAAATATTTTATTGATTTATACACAATGATAGATCTGTTTGTCTTATCAGAGAATTTAACTATAGAAGGCAAGGACTTGAAGAGATTTTATCAAGCAGGCAACTGTTTGAAGTTATGAATGGAACAGCCCACACTGTGGTGTGTTTGTGCACTGTATACTTATCTTTTGCTTGTGCTATGTACTTTGTATTTGTGTGTTTGACCTATGTTTCCACATATGAGCTTGCTACCCTCATGAATAATGCTTAGAGAAGTAGTTATCTTTATCCTAAATTGCATTTAAGACATATTGCCTTCAACATGCCAGTACTTACATTTCACATTGGAAAACACTGGTTTCATTAATAAACTTAAATGGCACTCTAAAATAATAAACTGCATTTGTAAGGGTATGACATTGGTGCTTGTAAACAAACATCTGGTTATGCCACTTAAAATGTAATATATTTTTAGGATATCTCTTGATGTGTTTGATTAATTTATACTTAATTTTCACAATACCACCATCAGGGTTTAAATAGCTCTCTAGAAGACCTGTTTTGCAGAGAAGTGGCAGCTAGCTACTGTTGAAATTTCAAGAGCACAGACACTAAGAGAGGAGGAAATATAATAAACAGAAGGGCTCAATGGGTTGGGGAAATCCCTGAGAATTCCTGTTGGTGTGTCTGAAAGTAGGAAAACATTCAGAAGGCACTGAGTTGGTGGGGATCTCAGTTGGTGCCAAGCGCACGTGACAGTAGATCTGCAGTTGCAAGCAGTGCCCGTGGTTGCACAGAGACACATTCCAGTGAAACCATCAAGATGACTATCTAAGAAATAGAGACTTCCACTCTGAGGATGCTTTCTCAGGGACTGTCTCAATGTCATTTTCAGGCCATGTTTTAGGCCACATATGGACAGGCATTTCAGGCTTATTAGAACCTAAAGATATACAAGAGATTACCCAGGGTAATGCGATGTATGAAGGAATTTGTATTCTCCAGGATTACGCAGCCACGGCGGTGTACATCTGATGTGAAGGGTTAACCCAATAATGATGGAGCATTAAGAAGTATCCACAAGTTCATTTTCCCCCATAGGCAAAAAACAAACACAGTACAGAAGCCGAGTTTAGGGAGTCCAAGAGCACTCTGTGTGCATTCTCTATGCATCTGGCTAACAAGTGCTTCTGTGGCTGATTTCTATGAACAACTATGGAATAATAAAGTGATGCACAGTGTGAATTTAAATTCACCCTGAAAGGAGAGCAAATCAGCCAAAAAGAGATGTTGATTCCTTGTAGTAGGAAACACAGATCACAAAATCACACTGAATGGCAGTATAATAGAGTCTTTTTCACATTTTAAAAGCTTAAAGTTAGGTAAGAAAGTAATTTGTCAGTAAACATCTTTGGAACTAAAGTGGTTTGTAGCCAAGACTGCCAATAAAACTTTCCTAAATGAAGTTGATTTATTTTTAACAAAATGATCGATTTCTGGGTTTACTTTGTTAGTAATTAATCTGACCAGGCTTATCAATTTAGCCTGAGTCTCCCTTGCTCTCAAAATGTGAGCATTTTGGATAATTTTCAAAGGGCTTTTAATCTTAAGATCTAAGGCTAAACAAAAGAATAGCAGGTATTTCAATAAATGTTATTATAATGTCTGGTTTCATTTCCCTTGACAAACATATTTTTGCTAATCTGATTATAACCAATTCTGTGAGTGAAAATCTGTGCATAACTCAATTACTCAATCATAGCAATATCTTATTATATTTATATGGAAAGTTATACTTTTTGAAAAACAGACATTCCCATGCATTATCTCAGTACTAATTCTTTTTTGCAAGAGTTAAACTGACCTGTTTTAAAAGAACGCAGTAGAGCATCTTGTTCTTTTCTTAAATCTCAATCTCTTACATCAGATTTGCCAATAGTAAGTACTCAGTGAACAATTGCTGAATGAATTGATGTATAATTATTTCAGGTTTTGTAATGTCATAAATTTTTGTGACATTTGGAAAATTTTTATTTGAGTCTTAAGGATATAGAATTTGCAGCTTTCTACCAGTTAACTCAAAATAAATATTATTTAATTAATTAAGAATAATTTAATACTTACAGAGAAGTTATTAATTACCATGATAAACATTTGTATTCATGGCCGTCTATAATGGTGCATGTCTATAATCCCAGTACGTGGGAAGCTGAGACAAGAGGATCACAGGTTTGAAGACAGCCTCAGCAATTTGGCAAGATCCTCAGCAACTTAGTGAGACCCTGTTTCAAAAAAAAAAGTAAAAAGTGTTGAGGGTGTAGCTCAGAGGTAGAATGTCTCTGGGTTTAATCCCTAGTACCATAAATAAGTAAAGAAACATTTGTATTCCTTCTATTTATAGCTTATTTTTCTGTGGGGGGAAAATTGACCAAAATAAAAAAAAGAGTGACTTGGTAATAAGTATAATTTAGCAATATGATGAATGGATGCCCCCCTCATAGGAAAGATGTGTTTGGCTATAGTAGAACCACAGTGGCATTGATAAAAATAATAATAATAATAATAACTGCAGTATGTGTTACTATGGCCCTCACTATTATATATAATTACATTGCACCAATAATTTTTAAAAATGACTAGTAAAACACTCTTCCTACTCTCCAAGACCTAGAGTACAAAACAATGAAATGATAGTTATTTACCTTTTGAGTCTATCTAGAAGTGAAAGGGTTGTTACATATTTAAAAGAAATTTGGCCCTTCTCTCTGTGGTGATCCACACTGTCGATTGCCTTCACTTTCATGATCTCATTGGAGCCTCTCAGCATCTGTGTGAGGAGGATAGGATGGGTTTTATGAATCCCATTGTATAGACTCTAGGAAGAATGAATGACTTGGAACTTCTGTGCCCATGGACATTTGAGTAGGCTTATGAGCTGGCATTTTACTTTGATGTTTTGGGACAAATGAGTTCTTGTAAGGGTTAGGAACTTTGTCCAGGTTAGTTTTTGTAAGAGAGTAAATAGAAGACCACATGGTATATTGACTGAAGAGAGATAACAATGCCTCTTAAGAGAAAGATGATTTTCTATATTTGCATCAACTTTAGAAGGATCGCTACAATTGGATTAAGGTTTTGTGTTTCCTGGGAGAGAAGAAATATTTAATTTGTCAGGAGGATATATATTTAAATCCCACCTATTTCACTAGAGAAAAACCCTGAGGAAATGGGACACTGAGTGATCCACTTAATTGTATAGTGAAAGTTCTAAATAGCAGAAATGTTCTGTTGAAAATAGTGTTAAGGCCAGAAGCTGCAATGCAGGCCCACTGTGTAATCATAAAAGAAATCTAGGAAAGGAATCAGAGTAAGATTGAAGCATTTAGTATCAGTAATTTTTGGTTTCAATACTGACCAAATTGCTTTGTAATAACATGACTTACAGCAAATATATTTATGAACTTCAAGTAAAAATTATCATTCTGAAGATAGTTGTAAACATTTAATAATAATACCACAAGGTTTTCATAAACAAGTTGTAACCATTTAAAATCCATTATCTTTCCTTACTCTTTCTACTACACCATAAGTATCTGGTTAATAGATCTTCAAGTCTGGTGAGAGACTAGATTCAAGGTGTATTGCTGGGGAAAGAGAAAAGATTGTGTACAGGGTATGAAGAAGAGCAAAATTGTTCAAAGGGCAGGAGGTATCTGGAGCAAAATGTCTTAGAGGAAGAGTCATAGTGCCCTTCTGTCTGTGTCCCAGTTCTTAATTCTGTATAAGAACTTGAAGAAACTATTATTCTGTGATCATTTCTTTTGACATTAGCAACTCCCCCCCCCCCCCCGGACACACACACACAGTATACTACCACAAACACTCCTACATCAATGAAAAAGATCCCATGAACTCTAAAAGTATTTATTGAAAATAGATATTTTCCTTATAGAAGTCAAGTAAAATGGGATGGATAAAAGAAGAAAGTAACCTGTAAGATGCTATATAAAGATAAAGTAGGAAAAAAAATCCACATACATATTTGAAAATAAGGGTGGACAAAAAGAAAAAATAAGCACTAATGATACACTATTTATCAGTAGTGTATCAGTAGAAAGATGAAAGAACCAAAATAAAAATCTAGAAACTGACAATAAAGAAATTCACATCATTTCACTAATGGTAAAGATTTTAAAACAAATATCAAAAAGATGTCCAATGAGATATAGAAGGACACAAATAGATAACTAATTTAGACCAGAAAAATATCTAAGAATAAAACTAGACTATAAAAAAGAGAAACTAAAAGATAACCAAACAAAAAGTCTAGATTTTCAAGCATGGTTAAAGCATTCTTATTTGCTTAAAAAAGAAAAAAAAATTCTAGACCTGAAAAATGTATTAACTGAACTGAAAAATTTATTAGAGCTATTTAATAGCCGACTTGATGAGAACAAAAAGAAAAAATAGAATTAACAAGCTTGAAGAAAGAGTATTTGAAATCAAATCAGAGGAATGAATATAAAAATAATAAAAAGAATGTAAACAGAAGCTAAGAGACTTATGGGATATTATTATTATTATTATTATTATTATTATTATTATTATCTTTTTTTTGAGTGCCTCGCTAGTAGCTGAGGCTGGCCAGGAACCCAGATCCTCTGGTCTCAGCCTCCCAAGTATTACTGGTATTACAAGTGTGTGCCACCACGCCCAGCTTATGGGACATTATTAATAAGACCAATCTACATAATGAGAACTTCAGGGGGAGAAGAGAGGGAGAGAAAGGCTAAGAAAGCTTTTGAAGAAATAATGACCCTAAATTTCCCAAACCTGTAAATAAAATTGATCTTTAAATGACTCAAGAAGGTCAAAATCTCTGCCTTATTCTAGGTAGAGATTCAAAGAAAGAGGTCAAAGAAAACTATACCAACACATATTATAATCAAACTGTTTAAAGTTAACAACAAAGAAAGAACTCTAAAAACTGTGAGAGAAAAACAATTTGTCACAAAGGATTTCCTTATGAAAGGAGAATTTAAATAGTAAAATTGAATTCAAACAGTAATATAAGTAATTTTATTCATTCATTCATTGTTTCAAAAGCAAGATGTAAGACAAGATAGGAACTACGAATGTGGATGCTCCAGTCAGGCTTACCTGGGTTTGAATACTGTCTCTTTCATTGAGTGCAAACTGGGAACATTCTTTGGTCTCTCTGTGTTGCTGTGTTCTTGTATGAAACAGGGAGGCAATAATAAAACCAAACTTTTAGTTTTGTGGTGGTTGTATGCACTAATATATTTTAGAAGAGTATGAGGTATATATTAAACAATATTGAGTATACACTCACTACTTCTATAGATATATTCTTTTATTGAAAAATCTGCTTTATTAATAGTGAATTATTACAACATGCAGGAGATAAAAATATTACTTAGTAAAGGTTCTGTGTACCTGAGAATCTTATAGTTCAGTGGAAGACATGCTTGGAAGTAGCCCCCATAAGAAGCAGAAAATTCTAAACATATAAGAGACCCCCAAATTCAGTGTTGGAGGAAGAAGGGCACAGCATATTGGAGACTTAGCTACGAAGTGGGTTTTTCTCTTTTTGTTTTTGTTTTTGTTTTATGAATGACATCTAAACTGATTCTTTAGAAATAGATTTGTGTGTACACATTTCTGGGAAAAGCATTTCAGCCATTAGCAAGAAGAGGTAGAGTAGGAGCACTAGTAGGACAAAGTCCAATTATACTCGTGCATGGTATAGAAAGAGGTGATAAAGTGATTATAAACACCAAAAGCGGATTTTTGACTAATACTATCAACCCTGAATGCTAGAATAAAGACTTGCCAAAAGAAATAAGAAAGGTATCCTTTTCCTGAGAGTGGTTTCAAAAGCTATATAGTAACATGCATCTTTTCTGAATTATCCTTCTTATTACAGTACAGCTTCAGCTTCAAAGAAGCCATAACTGGCCTCTGCCCTGGCAGAATTTCCATCTGACAGACTACTAAGGCAGGGACATGTGCACTGGTACATGCATTGTTTTCTTAATTGCATCTTTACTGTATCTAGTGAATTTGTGATAGAGGGAGCTAATACCATTTTGTTTGCCTGTATTTGCTCCACTTACTCCCCTGAAAAGATTGTCTAAATTAATGTGACTGGCAATTGTATTGTTCACATGATTGGCAGGGAAAACAAAACAGTGTTTGCTGGCCCTGTGAAGCAACTTTTGATTGGAGTAGTTAATACCTATTGTTATAGTGTCCATTCAACCCCATCCAGCTTTGAAGTGGCTAGGCAGCTATATTATTCCTAGAAGAATCCAGCTTTGCATTTCAGACAGCAAACACTTGGGGGCAATTTCCAGATGATTCTGTAGAGACAAGATTTTTTTTTCCTAACAACTGTTTTCAAATGTCCTATAGGAATGAAAGTGGCTTGTTGATAAGAGAATAAATAGTTAAAGTCTTTGGAGAATTAAAGGGGGATTGAGAGAATGCTTTAATATTTTCAGATGAACATCAATGTTTATCTTTTTTAGTTTTGGTGAAAAGTAAAAATTTCATTCTTGCACTCAGTTTGTACATTGCACTGGAGGAAAAGGGACATTTTCAGTATCTATATTCAAATGCATTGATTAAATGCTAAAGATACACTATGCAGTATAATCAGTACAGAATTATACATATTCCTACCCCAAAAGCTTATGATTTCAATGTTACTTTCCTAAACCATGTCCCAATAGGAATCTAGTGCCTTCTATTTCCTTCCCAGGATTTCTTTCCATCTTCTTTCGCGCTTTGCCTTTATACCACCCAAAATTCACTTTTTTCTATGAAGTTAGAAACTTGAGAAAGTGATTTTTCTTAAGGACTACTGTTATTTTCCATCATTTTGTATTTCTAAAAGCAAAGTTTCCTTGACAAAATATTTCCTAGGCATAATTCCCAACTGAATGAGTACTTAAGGTCCTTTTAGTAATCCATAGGGACGAAAGTACACCAGGTAATAAAATCCATCATTTTCTTTCAATTGCCCCCCTTTTAGTGCATTTTTCAACTTTGAGTTTCCAGTTTCTTTACCTTAATGGATCAGAGACATTATCATTTATTTCACTTTTGACTTCCATATTGAAGACTATCGTAAACTCTTTAATGGCAAACTTGGAAGAAACCTTATGACAATTGATCATCCGAATCCCATAAGATAAGCTAAAACATCTGTTTCTAAAAGTTCTTTATCTTTGTACTTCACTGTTTAATGACTTTTTCTTTCAAAAGTTTCCTAGGTCTGAGACATCAAGAATATTATAGTATACATTATTAGAGCAAATACCAGTCTTAAGAGTAAACTTATTGTTTTGACTAATACTATAACACACACACACACACACACACACACACACACACACACACACTCAATGTCAAGTCACATATCCACCTTTCCTGTTGTTCTGATTACACAACATTGCTTTCTCTTGTCATGGATCTCTACTGGAACTTGAGGGCATAAGCAACATCCCCTGATTCATATATTGAAGTGTAAGAGATCGAAGGTTAAGAACCCCTGGTTGCCTTTGATCGCTTTCACAAGTTATAACAAGATGGCTTTCTTTGTCCACATTCAAGGGTTATTTAACCTTGAGGAAATTTATATGGATTACGTAGAGTGAGAGGTTGAAGTAGCAAATTTTCAAATTTTATTTGAGAGACCATATAGGAAAAAAGATAGCTTCAGAGGAGACGCTTTGCATTAGCAAGGATTTATTGTAAGCCAATGTGAATGGAAAGGTAACTAAAAGAATATATATTACTTCATATTTATACTCTTTACTCCTGTGTGTGTGTGTGTGTGTGTGTGTGTGTGTGTGTGTGTATGTGTGTGTGTGTATGTGTGTGTTACTGTAAATTGAACCTAGGGGCATTCTATGTCTGAACTACACCTCTAGACCTATTTTATTTTGAAAGAGGGTCTCACTAAATTACTGAGAGCAGGCCTCGAACTTGGAATCTTTTTGTCTCAGCCTCCGAAGTACTGGGATTACAGGCGTGTGACACCAGGTACAGCTACTCCTTATTTTTAATAATGAAGAAATTCTGTTTTGTAATTTGTTTTACATTATCTATATTATGTAACCCCTAAGTTAGTTTTCAACACAACAAACTTTTTTTTTTCTACTTAGGTTCATTCTAAATGAAGAATGCCTACTTTTTCAGTTTATTATTTGATCCTTCATTTCTTATCTTGTGATAAACCTTGATATGCCAAATCACTAATATAGTTTCTGTTTTCTTGCCCTTTAAATCTAACCTTTCTCTGCTTTACTTTCCCTCATACATAATTTCACCTCTTTGATATTACTCTTCAGACATGTCAATCATATTTCCTCAAAAAATAGCAAACATCTCCAGCCAAATTTCTACCTTTTCTCCCTCTGGATTTTATGTTTCCCTTTTAGCAGTGGCTATAAAATGTGTATCATCATGTTCTCAGGAAAACAATATTATGTACTTTATGGATTCTCTGATTTCTTCCTTAAAGAGTCTCTTTGAAAGTCCTTGCTTCCTTCTCTGTTATCACCACCTTATTTCTAGGATGTATCCTTAATGAGAAAGAACTCCTTTTGACAGGGAAGATTAAGGGAGCTTGAATTTAGGTCCGTGAATTGATTGCAGTGGATCCTGCTGAGTCACAGAACCCGATGCTCCCTACGACTGACTATGCCATCCACTCCAACTCTCTGCTCTTTACCTTGACTGCAACAGCCCCAAGTGGCAGGCAAGGAGTGGCGTGGCACCTACCTGCACATAGAACATGCACCAGTGCATACACAAGCATTATACATAGACTGACTATGTTATACATTCTAAAACTTGCACACACAGAAAAATCTTTAAATTCTGTATTCCTAACATTCATATTTAAAATAATAAATTGTGCAGCATTTTATTTAATGAAACAACATATTAAAAAAGCAAAGAACAAGCTGGGCGTGGTGGCGCACGCTTGTAATCCCAGCCTTCGGGAGGCTGAGACCGGAGGATCTGGGTTCGCGGCCAGCCTCAGCTACCTAGTGAGGCACTCCGCAACTTAGTGAGACTCGGTTTCAAAATAAAGAATAAAAAATAGGGCTGGGGATATATATAGCTCGGAGGTAGAATGCCCCTGAGTTCAATCCCTAGTACCGAAAAAAAAAAAAAAAGCAAAGAACGCTCCACAAAAATCCCCTCTTTCTACCTCCCCCAAATAACAATCTGAATCTCTCCATATATATACATTTCCTGAATGTTCTATAGCAAAACATAGCAGACACATTAATTTAAAATTTTTCTGTATGATTAGGCATCAGAAGAAAAGTTGAAACATAACATATTGGGAGAAAATGTCTGTAATGGAATTAGACAACACAAAAATAATACACTGAATACAAAAATAATATCACAAGTTTAGAAAAAGGGAGCTCAGAAAAATAGGCAGCCATTCAAAATTATTCTTAGCACTCCAGAGGGGATAGTTTCTGCATATTCCTTGTAGGTTGGATCTTCCTGCATGTGGGAGGGCAGCTGTTCAGACACCACAAATAGATATCTGAGTAGGTACCAGTTCTGACACTTAGTCACTCAAGTCCTCAATATGCATTATCATTCCTGTTTATGCAGAAGAGAACTGGATTCTGATGGACACACCTCCAAAGGTCTCAAATTCAGAGATAATTGTTCTATAAAAGTAACCTGGAACTTTTTAGCCTTTGATCTCTTCTCTGAGTCACTCGATTTTGGATGACAGTTGATCATTATTTTAACACCTTTATATGTCCATCCCCAAAACTAAAATGGTAATGATGACATGACATATGTTTCAAAGAATAATGTGGAAATAAATTTAATATTTGTTAGGAATTTTTTTTTTTTCGGTACTGGGGATTGAACTCAGGGCGTTCTACCTCTGAGCTATACCCCCAGCCCTATTTTTTATTCTTTATTTTGAAACCGTGTCTCACTAAGTTGCGGAGTGCCTCACTAGGTAGCTGAGGCTGGCTGCGAACCCAGATCCTCCGGTCTCAGCCTCCCGAATGCTGGGATTACAAGCGTGCGCCACCACGCCTGGCTTGTTAGGAATTTTAAAATACAAATATTTATTATTATACCAATTGTATGTAACCATAATGTGGTGGTAAGAGAAAAAAATACATTTATAACATTGTAAAATTAAAATTTGTATACATACATACATGTGCTACTGTTATATTTTATGACAAACTTTTTATCATGTATGCTCATAATTCTTAAAAGAAGAAGCAATGAAAGCTCTTTCTGGGCTGTTTTTTTGCTGTTGTTTTGTTTTGTGTGTGTGTGTGTGTGTGTGTGTGTATGTGTGTGTGTGTGTTTGGTACTAGGAACTGAACCCAAGGACATTCTACCTCTGAGCTAGAAACCTGTGATTCTCCTGTCTCAGCCTCCCAAGTACTGGGATTATAGGCATATGTCACCATACCATGCAGTCCCCTAACAACTAAGTGAAAGATGTCAAATAATTATGGGAGCATGCAAAGTATAGCTTTTTTCAAAAACAAATAGAAACATATGCAAATAAGAGATTATTAAAGGAAAAGAAATAACTAAGTCAGCAGCAGAGTTTTTTATTATAATATTTAATGTTTATCATGGCTGTTTTTAGATAATTCCTGTGTGTTAGTTCAGTTCTTCCAAGTGGTGAATGCCAAGAAATGTGAGATTTGAGAGGTAGAGTCGATGTATGTCCTTAAAAAAATAAAGGCAAGGATATAGGAATGAATAGAGAGACCTGAAGACTATAATGCAGTTCTAAACTACCCATGGAGATAAGAAAAAAAAAAAAAAAAGAATCCAGCACAGCTCAAAAGAGATTTGAGTCTGAAAATAAGGAGTCCTCAGCTGAACTAATAAAATGTGGCCTTTGGCTCTGCACTCCTGGTACTGACAGTAGATGAATCTGTACAGTGAGCAGTGGGAGTATTTTTGGAAAATAAAATGCATTCAAGGTATTCAAGGACATCAAATTTGGTGAAGGATAGGTAGCCAAACTATGATGAACAGACTCTAAAATGCCCCCTAGTTTATGATCCCACCTGCAACTACTCATGTCCTTAAGTAATTGCCTTCCTACCTCTTTGAGTTCAGACATCACCTGTGGTTTGCATCTGACCATAGAATATAGCAATGGTAATGGGAAGTCACACCTGTGATTAGGTTAGAGAATATAATGACATCCGTCATGCTAGCAAACTCTCCCACTTGACGGCTTTAATAAAGCCATCATGTTATGAAGGAGTACGTGGTGAGGAATTGAGGGTGACCAACATTCAACATTAAAAACTGAGGATCTCAATCCAATAGTGCTTGAGGAGCTGAAGTTCTGCCAACAACTATTTGTGCTTGGAAGTAGAAGCCTCCCAGTCCAACCTGAAGATGAGATCCCAGCCCTGGCTAAGACTTTTAGTTTAGCCTGCTGAAAGACCCTTACTCAAAATACCCAGCTAAGACATATCCAAACTTCTCATTTACAGAAAATTTGAAATAAATGTATCTTGTTTTAAACCACTATATTTCTGGTAATTTGTTATTCAGCCACAGAAAACTAATATATATTTTAAAATGTAAGTGAAATATGCATCCCATGTACAAGGTGTATAGGTGTTCTAGGACTTTAATTTTCATGGTTTTGGGGATATATGTAATATTCCTCTGACTTTTAGAATTTTTAGTTTGTTATTTATTCATTCCAACACTCAATCAATGATTTATTAGTTCTTAAATAGTAGCTAAAGCTATGAACAAAGTGTTTGACACATAGTGAGTTGTTAAAAACAGTATCTGTCACTTTACCATGGGAAACATACTCAGAATTATGTTTATAGGCAACAAATTGCTAGTAGTATACCCCTCCTTCTCCTGTGGTTCACTTTGATGTAATATAATGTCATTTCCTATCCCTTAATTGCCCTTATGTTCCACAATAAATTGAATTTAACAACATGAAAATCTTAGATGCCATAGTAATCTGAATGAGTATGTAGTAAAAAGTCTACAGATATAAATTATCCTTGGACAATAAAAATTATCTGCTCACAGAATAGATTTAATCTCATGATCATGCAGCAAATATTCAGAGACAGGACTCTGGAGTTTGATGTGTTAAATCATATACTGTCAGTTTTAGTTTTGAATATCCAAATTTGACCCAATATTCTGCATATAACATGCTGCTTTCAGTTCAGTAATATCCCACAATTTAGGGAAATGAGTCACTCTTATAGGAGGATTTGGCATTCTCCTTGCAGTGCAAAATCCATTCTTTCATCTCCAATAGCAGGTGTTAATGTAAATTCACTGCACACTTTTGGAAAGGGGGAAGAAGCTAAAGGTTTGGGCTGTTTGCAAATCGCCTGTTATTGTAGCTCTTTAAACTGCTCTCTTTGACTGCATGAGGCTTTGATAGCTCATCTAGTTGCAATAGCATGAGCGTAATGCTGCAGGCATGAGGCGATTGGGGGCAGTGTGTTATTGACAGAATCTCTTGAATGATGATTTATTATGAACATCAATGGGAACAACACTTGTTCTCTCTAAAAAGCCTGTTTGTTCCTCTTGCCTCACCTGGGAAGAGCACACTGCCCAGAACTGAGACACTGCACTGTATTACTCAGCCTTCTCTGTGAATGCTGCATCTTTATGTGGATTGGTGATTTTATTTTTTCTGTTCTGTATTTTGATGACCTACCAATCATTTGAATTTTGACATTCCCAGAAATATCTGAGAGCAACAAAATTTGGCAAGAAGTAAGTAAACAATAAATGGTCTCCATGATAGAAAAAAAAAAAAGTTTGCCTTTGGCTCCTATTTTGTTTCCCCAAAAAGAATATATGTTTATAGAATAAGGATATTTATACAAATTTCATTCTAGAAAACAAAGAATTTCATGTATTTTGTGTATTATAGGAAAACTAAAATGTAAAACTGATGGTTGTATACTGTATAGCACTGAATATAACACTTCCTTTGGCTTCTTCCTGATCATTTAGCACATCGGTGTCTATAGGTTCTTTCCCTTCCTGCATACACATTTATTTTTGTCTTTTTAAGTCAGTTAGATAAATCAAGGAGGAAAAAAGATGCTGCTTCCCTAAAAAGCACATTCAGACTTTCAGTTTTCAATAAATGATTATTAATCAGAATTTTAAATAATAAAACAAATGTAATATGTAAAGTTACAAATAATAGCTGCTTCAAACTGTTGAGATAAATAATTCTAACACAGACATTAACTGAACTACTAAAATAAAATGATTTATTCTATATGTCAATCTTCACGCAAAGTTGGTTTATAGAACACACATACCAATTTGCACTTTAGGTTTCATTTTTACCATGTATTTCTTCAAAATTAGAAATTCTTCATAATATTATATTTCAACAGAAATGGCAACAAGAATTTGATGTATTCCACAATTAGGGCTGATAATTCAGGACTAATATTAACTAAGAATTTTAGAAAAACTTTTCATTTGAATTACTTATAGAATTTTGTCCAATGTAAGTCACAATAAATATCACATTTAGAAGAATCTGAATTCTTCTAAATGAATTGTTGAGACATAGTTGTGAAAGAATCTCTAGCCCACTTTGGTGTCTTCCTTGTTCTACATCATTTTGGATGTGGCTTTGAATATGTTCTCCACAACCAAAATGATTGGTGCTGCATAGTTAAGATTCAGAATGTTTATCACAGTGTACAACTGTGGCAAGTCACTTAAAATCATAGAAAAAGCAACTTCTAATAGCATTAACCTCATGAGGAATTTTTTTTTCTGTAGCCAGATTAATTCAATTTTAATATTAATTCAATATTTTTGTATGTTTCTTAAAACAAACATATTTTGATCATATTCACAATGTTCAATGTTTGGAAAGATATCCAGGAGTAGTATAGCTTAATCATATGGTGGATTCATTCCCAGCTTTCTAAGAAATCTCCACACTGATTTCCATAGTGGCTGAGCTAGTTTGCAATCCCACCAACAGTGTAGAAGAGTTCCTCTTTTGCCACATCCTTGTCAGCATTTATTGTTATTTGACTTCTTGACTTCTTTGACTTCTGATTGGGGTTAGATGGAATCTCAGTATAGTTTTGATTTCCATCTCTCTGATTGCTAAATAATGATGTTGAACATTTTTTTCATGTATTTATTGACCATTTGTATTTCTTCTTCTGTTAAATGTCTATTTAGTTCAATTGTCCATTTCTTTATTGGGTTATTCGGCTTTTGTTATTGTTGTTGTTTTAATGTTAAGTCATTTAGGTACTTTCTATATTCTAGATATTATTCCTCTATCAGAGAGATAGCTGGCAAAGGTCTCTCATTCTGGAGACTCTCTCTTTAGAATCTTGATTGCTTCTTTTGATGAGCATAAACTTTTTAGTTTAATGACATCCCATTTATTAATCCTTGTTTTAACTTCCTCAGCTTTGAGAGCCTTATTGAGGGAGTTTCTACCTGTGCCAATATGTTGGAGTGTTGGACCTATACCCTTCTCTAGTAATTTCATAGTCTTTAGTTTAATTTCCAGGTCTTTGATCCATCTTGAGTTGATTCTTATGCAAAATGAGAGGTTGGAATCTAATTTCATTTTTCTACAAATGAGTAACCAGTTTTCCTAATACCATTTTTTGAAAAGGCTGTCTTTTCTCTAACATACATATTTGGCACCTTTGTTGAAAATCAGTTGACTGTAAGTGTGTGGATTTCTTTCTGTATCTTCTGTTCCATTGGTCTATGTGTCTATTTTTGTGCCAATACTATTCTTTTTCTGTTACTATGGCTCTATAATGTAATTTGGAGTTATATATTATGAAGCTTCCTGGATTATTCATATTGCTGAAAATTTCTTTGGCTATTCTTGGTCTTTCATTTTTCCATATGAAATTTAGGACTGATTTTTTCTAGCTCTGTGAAGAATGACATTACAATAGGGATTGTATTGCCTCAATGGATCACTTTTGGTAGAATGGTCATTTTAATATTTATTCTGCCCATTCAAGAGCATGGGAGATCTTTCTATCTTCTGGCGGTTGTTTTTATTTAATGCAATCTCTCTTTCACCTTCTTCCCTATCCCTCTCAACTATCAAGAAAAATGTTCCAGATTCTGATATCTCAGGCTTTTTAGGAACTGATACCATGAATGTTCCCTTGGGAGGTCTACTGACTAGGTCTCTCTGCAAAGAAACACATCTCTGTGATGAACAAAACTGTTCAAATAATTCTGTGTTCATATATGAAGTTATCAATATCAATCTCAATAATATGTATGGGGAAGAGGAGAAAGCAGGGTGGGATGTGGAGAAAAACACACCAAGTGCTGTGTGCATGTATGTTTCTACCACTCTCAACCTCATTATGATGTATAATTACAATGTTCCAATGAAAGTATATTTTTAAAACAGTAAAAAAAATTGAGATTTTTAGATCTACATTTGGCTATGCAAAATTATTATACTTACAGACTCAATTATTCCAGGTTATATAGGTTCATAATCAGTGTGTGTTCATGTAATAGTCCTCTTTATTAGAAGCATATGTGATGTTACTCTGAATTTCACTATTTATTTTAGTAGTTTTGTTAGTAACTTTTGCTTCAACAAACTAAATACTCATTACTTTGAGTTAAAGATTATATTATTTTTTATTGATGCCTAACAAATTACCACAAATGTAAAGGTTTAAGATATTACACACTTATATCTCATAGTTATTTAAGTCAGAGATAGTGGTAGACTCAGCTTGACCCTCTAGGTGTCACAACATTGAAATCAAGGAGTTATATGCAGAGGATCGGGGGAAAAAATTCACTTCAAATTTCATTCAGGTTGGTTATATAATTCAGTTACTTGTGGTTGTAGGACTGATATTCCTGATTCTTTGGTGGTAGGTGGACTCAGTATTTCTTCAGCCACCCACATTCCTTCCCATATGATCCTTTTGTCTTCAATACTTTTGGTAGTGTGTATTTCTCTAACTGCCCCTTCTGCCATAAGCAGGAAGATCTTTCTTCTTTTAAGCTACCATGTAATTAGACCAATTCCACCTAGAAAATCTGCAATTCTCAGGTCAAATGTGACATCAGAACAAAATTACAGAAGTGATATCATATATTCATAGATTCTGAAGATGATAGAGGCATATTAAAATGATGCCTACTACATAGAAACAGCACAAAATAATACTGACTCAAATACGAGTGCTTAAAAAATAGATAACAAATGAACATGGATGGAAAATGTTAATAAAACCCAAGTGAATTGTACTTTCTGACCATAGCAGTTACAAGTAAGATGCAAGTCTCTGAAGCAAATGTACAATATTGAAGATCCTGTTTAGAACTTGACATATTTCTGTAAAAATTATCCTTACTCTTGCATGTAAAATTGTAAAATGCTTGTGAAAAAGAATTCTTCTGTTTTTCCAAAACAATGAACCATTTTATACATTATCTGAGAGATAATAAAGATCCATGTCCAATCTCTCTGAGAAACACTGATCTAAATATTAATATCCTTTTTTATCCTACTCATTCTCTCCAGATGATCCTATTGGCTCTCTTGGCTTTAATTCTCATATATAAAATGGTATTTGCATCAAATTATATGCTGTGTAAAATGATATGCCAAATTTACCTCTTCATCTTCAATCTCAAATTAGAAAATATACTTTGCATTTTACTATTGGATTTTCAGTAAATTCCCATGCCATATATTAGATGAACTCATTATCTGGGCCAACCTTAATGTCTACTCCTATTTTGGATGTTGAATGAAAATTTGTATTTCATTTGATCTTTATTTTTTTCAAAGATATTTGGAAACAATGAACCCTTATATACATTGTCTGACAGACAATAAAGACCCATTTCCAATATCTCTGAGAAACCTTATTTCCTTAATCTCTCTCAGAAATAAAGATGTTCAAAAACATCTTTATAAGCCGGGCGTGGTGGCGCACGCTTGTAATCCCAGCATTCGGGAGGCTGAGACCGGAGGATCCGGGTTTGAGGCCAGCCTCAGCTACCTAGTGAGGCACTCTGCAACTGAGTGAGACTCGGTTTCAAAATAAAGAATAAAAAATAGGGCTGGGGGTGTAGCTCGGAGGTAGAACGCCCCTGAGTTCAATCCCTAGTACCG
>PVLC010021434.1:0-27933 GCA_004027655.1 Graphiurus murinus
CTCCTCCTCCTCCTCCTCCTCCTCCTCCTCCTCCTCCTCCTCCTCCTCGTCCTCCTCTTCTTTCTTTTTGTTGCTGTTGTTGTTGAAGTTCTCCTGTGGCGGGGTGGGGGGGAGCCCTACTGCTAACCTGCAGGGATCAGAGGTAGTGAGGTATGCTCCCTATGTGTGCCCTGTCATTTTTCACATGTTGTTCTTTGTGAAGCATCTTTTAGCTAATATGCCATTAAAACTAAATCAAAAAAAATTTTTTAAATAATCAAATGCAGCTGGGTGTGGTGGTTCACACTTGTAATCTCATACTTGGGAGACTGAGACCGGAGGATCCGGGTTCGCGGCCAGCCTCAGCTACCTTGTGAGGCACTCTGCAACTTAGTGAGAACCTGTTTCAAAATAAAGAATAAAAAATAAGGCTGGGGGTATGTTCGGCGGTAGAATGCCTCTGAGTTCAATCCCCAGTACCACAAACAAAACAAAACAAAACAAAAAGAACAAAAAATAGGACTGAGGGTATAGCTCGGAGGTAGAATGCCCCTGGGTTCAATCATCAGTACCGCAAAAAAAAAAAAAAAAAATCAAATGTGATGAATGACATTATCCATGAAAGATAAATAATCAAATTACTCAAGTATTATTTATTTAAAAATTTGTTCTTTAATGTATACTTATTTGTACAGCAGTATAATAATAATTATGACAATTATTATTATTATTATTATTATTAGTAGTAGTAGTAGTAGTAGTAATAGTATTTTGGTACTGGGTATTGAATCCAGGGGCATTCTACCTTTAAGCTACATCCCCAGCCCTATTTTGTTTTTTATTTTGAAACAAGAGTCTCACTAAGCTGCTGAATCCTCCTGCTTCAGCCTCTCAAGTACTGAGATTACAGGTGTGTATACCACCATGGTCCAGCTGCATTATTCTTTTTTTTTTTTTTTTTTAAAGAAGGGTTTATTTATTTATTTATTTTGCAGAACTGGGGATTGAAGTCAGGGGCATTCTACCTCTCAGCTCCACCCTGAACCCTATTTTTTATTCTTTTTTTTTGAAACAGGGTCTCACCAAGTTGCGGAGGGCTTTGCTAAATAGCTGAGGCTGGCCGCAAATTTGTGATCCTCCTATCTCTGCCGCCCCAAGTACTGGGATTACAAGTGTACGCCACTACACCTGGCTTGCATTTATTCTTTATAAATAAGTATATCCACATATATACTAGGAGCATATGCTCAAAATTTTTATCAATTATCACTATAGCACATTCATTCACAAAACATGTTTCATCTCAGTCAGTTGTGGCTTCTTTTTTGCATATGTTATATGTAAGGTTTTTGTTCTTTTTGATCCTTTCCTTGGTATTTGTAACAAAGAAACAATTATTATTATGTGTGTGTGAGAGAAAGAGAGAGAGAGAGAGAGAGAGAGAGAGAGAGAGAGAGAGAGAGAGAGCAGTGTCTTTTTTCTCTAGCAGGAATACAATGAAACCATTTAAGGCAGACAGTCATTAGAAAACAAACAAGGAGCAAGACCTACTGAAGGCCTATTGATCAACCCCAGCACGTAGCCATATAGCTTTACCTCAGATATCTTTTTCACCTTCGTTTCTCTTTTTTCACCTTTACTCTGCAAACAAAGAAAAAAAAAAGATGATATGGTATGATAAAAGTGAAAAAAGTCCACCACTTTCCCCTTTTGAGGGGAATTAGTAGAAAGTCCACCTTCTACTGGCACCTAGCTGTGTGACCTTGGGCAAGTGGCTCTGACCTTTCCCTCCCTCCCTTCCTTCCTTCCTTCCTTCCTTCCTTCCTTCCTTCCTTCCTTCCTTCCTTCCTTCCTTCCTTCCTTCCATTTTGCATTTGCAAGGCAGGTACTATATCACTGACCCACATCCCCAGCCCTTTTTATTTTTAATTTTGAGGCAGGGTCTCTCTATGTTGCCCAGTCTGGCCTTGAATTTACTTTTCTACTGTCTCCGGTCCTGAGTCTCTGGATTATAGGTATGTGCACAGTGGTGGAGTTTCTGTTCCCTCTTATAAAATATGGAAAATAAAAATCATATTTTCACAGAGTTACTGTGAGGATCAACTTAAAAACTACTGGATAAAGTACAAATAGACATTTAAGATTCTATATAATGCCAGGCATGGTGGCACACACCTTTAATCTCAGTACTTGGGAGTCTGAGACAGAAGGATCTCAGGTTTGAGGCCAGCTTTGGCAGCTTAGTGAGAGCCTCAGTAACTTTGCAAGTAACTATTTCAAAATAAAAAAAATAAAAGGGGTTGGGGTGTAGCTTGAAGACAGAATACCCTGGATTCAATCCCTAGTACCAAAAGAAAAAAAAAAAAAGATCATATGTAAGTTCTAATGATTGTGGTAGATTGCAGATAGCCCCACTTTCTCTCCCTTCCTCTCATTCTAGTCCTTTGCTGAGGATGGTGTATTTCCCTATCCGTCCACACTGGGCCTGGGCTCAGCACTTGTGTCAGCAAATGGAGAGTGATCAGATGTGACACAAGAGAGGCTTGGAAAGTATTTGGGCAGCCGCGTTTGTCCTTGTGTTTCTCTGCCATTGCTGTGAGAAGAACGTGGCCAGGCCATCCAAGCATGTAAAGAAAAAGTATCCAGCTGAGACCTCCCTACACTGGCTGGTCCCCACCGACCTACAGACTTCTATGCAATGTAAACGAGCATGCGGCTCAGATTTCCCGGCGGCTTTATTATCACGGGATTAACCAATTGGTTCAATGATGATTTCCCTGGAAAATAATGAGGAAAAAAAATGACAATGCTTCAAAAAGAGTAAACGATACAGAACTTTGTCTTTCTTCCTGCAGTGAAGAAGCTACTTAGATTCCAAGAGTTAACATCCCTCTGGGAACTGTTCCATTGGAAAAGCTGTAGCCCGGTGGCATCAGGTCCTCCCTCTCACGGTCGCCCTCATTTGGTTTCTCTCCTTGGAGCCTCCTATCATCTCTTTTTACTTTTTTATTTTTTAGTACTGGGGATTGAACCCAGGGAATTCTATCTCTGAGCTCTACCCCCAGGCCTTTTAATTATTGTATGTTACACTGGGGATTGAACCCAGGGGCATTCTACATGTGAGCTACACCCTCAGCCTTTTTTGTGTGTGTCTGGTACTGGGGATTGAACTCAGGGGCCTTATACCTCCAAGCTACACCCCCAGCCCTATTTTTTTATTCTTTATTTTGAAACAGGGTCTCCCTAAGTTGTGGAGGGCCTCACTAGGTAGCTGAGGCTGGCCTCGAAACCGGATCCTCCGGTCTCAGCCTCCCAAATGCTGGGATTACAAGCGTGTGCCACCACACTCAGCTTTCATTGTTATTTTTAAAATAAATATCCCTTTTTCCAGGATCAGAATGTTGTTGGGAATTGTGGGAAGATGGCTGTATGGCATGGGCAGGTAGGATGAACTCTTGTACATTGTTCTCTAGTTTCTGAAAAATTGGAACTATTAGTCAAGTGTGGTGGTGCACACCTGTAATCCCAGTAGTTGGGAAACTAAGATAGGAAGATCGCAGATTCAAGGCCAGCCTCAGCAACTTAATAAGACCCTCAGCAACTTAGGGAGATCCTGTTTCAAAAAAGGCTGGTAGTGTAGTTCTGAGGTAGAATGCCTCTGGGTCAATCCCCAGTAACCACCCTGTCCCCAGATTGGAAATATTGCTTTGGGACCAACTCTATTATTTTGTCTTAGAAATTAAAAAAAAAAAAATTGCATATCAAAGTCAATCACTAAACTGAACCTGAGAAGAAGGGAAGTCGAGGGAGTGGGGCGGGAATTGGGGAAAGGTTAAATGAGAAATGTGTGTTTGTATGCCTTTACCAGCTTGTACCGAACAAAGATGTATGATTACAATGCACCAATTAAAAAATTTTATAAAAATTGGCTTAGTTTCTTGGTCTTTTAAATAAAATAATAATAAATGTGATATAACTGAACTTTTATTTTTCTCATTTTAAATTCATTTTTTAAAACAGGAAACAGAATGTTCCAAGAAGTGCAGAAAGGTTCCTGGAAAATCTATTTTCTTCCTTCTCTCATCCTCTGACCTACAAGACCACCTTAGAGGCAACCCCTTGCCAGCTCTGTACAACTGTCCAGAGGTCATCAATGGATATATGAACCTAAATTATACTCTCCAGTTCTGCTCCCTAGTACCAGAATGATTTGTAACCAGCCTCCTAAACAGCATTTAGATTGTTTCGAATGTTTTTCTATTATAAGTAATGCCATAATAAATTCCCTTATATAATGTATATTATTTCCCACGTATGCTAAATATATCTGTCAGATACTTAACTGGAAATGAAATTACTGGATCAAAGGAATGAGCAAATTAATACTAAAAAATGTTGTCTAATTTCTCTCTACAGAGATATTTTTGGTTTGCTTGTTTTTGTGGTATTGGAGTTTCAACTCAGGAAAGTACTGTACTACTGAGCTATATCCCTAGCTCTTTTAAAAAAATCTTTTTTTGTGTGTGGTACTAGAGATTTAACTCAGGGACATTCTACCTCTGAGCTATATTTCCAGATCTTTTTTAATTTTTGTTTTGAAATAGGGTCTCACTAGGTTGCTGAGAGTCTCACCATGTTGCTGAGGCTGTCCTCAAAATTCTCTTGTCTCAGCCTCCTAAGTACTGGTATAATAGACATATGCCACCATACCTGGCTTAAAATTGTTTTGAGGCAGGGTCCTACTAAGTCCCTGAGGCTGACCTTGAACTTGGGATCCTCCTGCCTCAGTCTCCCAAGTAGCTAAAATTTACAAATATAGAAAATAAACAATAAAATCGCCAGCAGTCCTATTACTCAGAGACACCAGCTGTCAACTCTTTGGTAACACTCCACAGGAGCTTTCTGTCATGGATTTATGTGTGTAGTCCTATGTAACTATGCATATATATGCATAATGTATTTTTCTGTAACAAAAATAGAACTGTAGGAAGACTTTCTTTTAGTAAATATAGATATATCATTTTAAGGATATATAATAGTTTATTTGTGGATGTACGATCATTTAATACATTTCTGTGAATGAGTATTTAGTTTATTTCCATTCGCTCTGTGTTGTAAACATTGCAATGATGATAACACATTTTGGAAGTTGCAACAAATGTAAACTTTTCAAGTTTAAATTTTATTGGTATATTATACATAATCACGGGATTCATTGTGACATATTCATACATGAGCGGTGTATAATTTGCTCTATTTCATTCTACTGTACCCTGCTTTCCCTCCTTTCTTCCCTTGCCTGGCCCACTTCCTCTAGTCTACTGGTTCCTCTTCTATTTTCATGATGTCCCTTTTCTTTTCTTTCTCTCTTCACCTTTCACATATGAGAGAAAATGTATGGCCCTTGGCTTCCTGAGTCTGGCTAATTTTCTTAGTATAATGTTCTCCAGTTCTATGTAATTGTGACTTAAGTTTTAAGTAGTTGCTTCTATAAGATGACATTAAAACAAAATATTATTGGAATATCATCTTAAAACCTTGGCCAAAAAAGTTGACAGTCATTAATTGATATTTAAAATGCTTTCAACATTTTTAACCTTAATAGACAACCCTCCAACCTTGTTACAACACGTCATTTCAGTTTTAACTCTTTCCTAGCCCACAAAGCCTTTGTTCTGATTAGATGGAGGAGCTGGTACTTTGCTGCTTTCTGGCAGTAGTACTTGGTGCTTTCTCTCTGGAAGGCCTGGAAAGCATTATTCTTTCTCACCAAAGGTCAAATCTAATCCAGAATTATAGGTTCAGTTCGAATTCCACTTGGTCCAAAGTCTCTGACCTCTCAGCATTGGGGATCTGTCCTCTTGTGAAAATCCTTTGCAATCTGATATTTATGCCATTTTTGGTAATATGATTCAACTTTTTTACCTTTGTGAGTGCGCAAGCCATACACATTTGGGAGAAACTGGTACTTGGAATTTTGACCTTTTCTTGGGGTAGGATATGTGGTAGGATACACTCTTGCAATGTTGGGTGCAGACAGTGAGCTGCAGCTTCCAGATAGTCCTGCAATTTGAGGTAAACAGCACCCTACAGTGTACTGTGTTGCCAGTGCTTTTTGGCTATTGCATTTTGGGTTCTGGCATCCCACTATGTCCACAAAATGTCCATTACTTCAGCACAGTACTCAATAAATTCCATGAGATATTTTACTATCAAGTAGGCTTTATAGTAGATGATTTTGCTCTCCTGCAGGCTAATGTGTTTTAATCTAGGCTACACTGTAATGTTCAGTGTACTAAATGCATTTTCAACATAGATGGAAATATACCAAGTGATGTGTGCATGTATGTTTGTATCACTTTGAATCTCATTATGATGTATCATTACATTGCACGAGTAAAAGTATTTAAGAGTAAGTGCATTTTCAATTTATGATGGGTTTATCAGGACTTAACTTTGTTGTAAGTAAGGATCTTCCTTGAAGGGGGATCCGGGAAACTCATCCCTGGATATTTCAGAGTCTATTTGCACCTTTCAGACCTACTTTTTTTTTTTTTTCAAATGTAATTTAAATCTTGTTTATTATTCCCCAGGGATATATGTATATTACCTTTCTACAATTTTATTAAAAGTGAGAGATCAGACTACTCTTTTCCTAGCACTATAACTTACATATAGAAAGAGCTTGGAAAATGTTTACTGATTTAATGACAATAAATTACAGTCTTGTATTAGTAAAATTCTTATTCAGTTCAATATCTATGCACTTATATAAGCATTTAAAAGAACTACTTTC
Organism: Graphiurus murinus; assembly: GCA_004027655.1. Classification (NCBI taxonomy): domain Eukaryota; kingdom Metazoa; phylum Chordata; class Mammalia; order Rodentia; family Gliridae; genus Graphiurus; species Graphiurus murinus. The sequence goes on from PVLC010021434.1 coordinate 6,776, forward strand.
TTAAACTCTTTTATCAAGATATTAAAATACTTGTAAGCTGGACGTGGTGGCGCACCCTTGTAATCCCAGCATTTGGGAGGCCAAGACCGGAGAATCCGGGTTTGCAGCCAGCCTCAGCTACCTAGTGAAGCACTCCGCAACTTAGTGAGAACCTGTTTCAAAATAAAGAATAAAAAAATAGGGCTGGGTACCTAGTGAGGCATTCCGCAACTTAGTCAGACTCGGTTTCAAAATAAAGAATAAAAAATAGGGCTGGGGATATAGCTCAGAAGTAGAATGCCCCTGAGTTAAATTCCCAGGATCGCAAAAAAAAAAAAAAAAAAAAAATAGGGCTGGGGGTGTAGCTTGGGTTCAATCCTCAGTACTGCAAAAACAAAACAAAATAAAAAATAAATAAATAAAAAATAAAAATAAAAATAAAAAAATAAAATAAAACACTTGTCACTTACTATACAATAACATTCTTGCTAACTGGACTATGTGATATTTAAGTCCAAATTATCTTGTAAGATCATATATATATATATATATATATATATATATATTTTTTTTTTTTTTTTCCCCTGTGGTACTGGGGTTTGAACCCAGGAGCATTCTACCTCTGAGCTACACCCCCAATCCTATGTTTTATTCTTTATTTTGAAAGAGGGTCTCACTAAGTTGTGTAGGGCCTCATTAAGTACCTGAGGCTGGCCGAGAACCCAGATCCTCCTGTCTCAGCCTCCCATGCACTGGTATTACAAGCGTGCGCCACCATGCTTGGCTTTTTCTTTATTTTTATAATCTTTAGAATATCTAACTTAAAATAGTTTGCATTAAGATTTAATTACTTACCTCAAAGAAACTGAAGTAGAAGCAAAAAAGTAACAAAACAACATGAATAAGCTTCATGTTGGATGCACCTAGGGTCTGTGTCTCCGCTGAAGACTCTTGCTCATCCCAGATATTCTTTTGAAATTTAATTTTTAACCTCTGAAAAAATATTTAAAGAGCAAGCTCCCAAAGAGCTCTGTACTTTTGAACTCTTAGAGAATTTGGCTAAAATCCAAAGTGTTTTACCGTAACTGAAACCAAAAATGCCCTTCCCAGTAAATGGCTGAGGGAGAAAACCAATAGAATCCACTTCCCCCAGAAGAGATTGATTGCCTCACCTTGTGACTGAACTGTGCCTCAATTCTGTGTTCCAAGGAAGAGAGAAATTACCCTGGAAGCAAATTTCTTGGTTTTTGGTAAAATAAAATTATAATTTTTCCCTTAAGGCTGAAGACGAGGAGATGGTAAAGAATGAAGTATATCATATTGGAAACTATACTAAATACAGCGAAAGCTCTAAAAAGCCCAATTCCTTTATCATGTGTTGTTGTCATAAAAAGAAAAAGAAAAAGAAAAAACTTTTGAGACAGAGTTTTGGGTCCAAGATACTTATTAGAGATAATACCTCTAGAAGGAAGGGCGGAGGAAGAGCAGGAGAAAGCAAAGAAGAAGTCGAATTTCTATGCAGCTTCAAAAAAGCCTTGGCCTGTCCCCTGGGAGTCCTGGAGCAAGTGTGATCTGTCTGTGTCTCTGAATCTGGCAGAAATGGCCTGGCCGTGATACCCTGCCTTGCTCAGTCACCTGATGTACCTGGGAAGGGCACACCATTACTTGAGGCAGTTCTCTGAAGCTGAGGCAGGCTGACCTGGAAGGATTTGAAAATTGTTGTGTGGAGCAATTTTTTTGTTTTGCTTTTGTTTTTCTTTGGTGATGAGGATTGAACGCAGAGCCTTGAGCATGCTAGGCAAGCACTCTACCACGGAGCCACACCCCAGCCCCAAGAGCAGCATTCTGACCACATTCTTCACAGCCAGGTAGTGAGATCTTCCTTGAAGGGGGATCCAGGAAACTCATTCTTGTGAATTTCAGAGTCTACAATTTGTACCTTTCAGATCTACTTTCCATGTATATGTGTGTGTGTGTGTGTGTGTGTGTGTGTGTGTGTGTGCACGTGTGTGATATGCCATATATACACACATATACTGAATATATATATTCATTCTAGGATTGGCTCTTTCAAAATTCCTGTGGGCCTCTCTTCTTGAGAGAAAACTTAGAAGAGGGAGTTAGTGGGAAGAACTACAGCTACTGCTCTTGCAGTTGACCTTGTGGGTTGTTGCTACTCATACTCTGCCTCCTCCTGAGCTGTTGCAGATTCCCTCTGCTTTGGCCTCAGTGGCTTACCTGATAGCATAATCCACAACTTCTTCCAGGAGTGATCTGAGCCCCTGGTTACCATTTTCTTCTCAGGCCAAAGTTGCTGTTTCTATTCCTTTACTGTCACAAGAGGCACCCTGGTTGATCATGTGGATTCCATGCATATTCCTCCTGGTCTCCATCGTAATAACAACAGTCCTACTTCTGCTGAAGTATCAAGGTCAATTGCTCCTGTCAAGATGGTGAATGCTCTTCTTTCCTGTTAGTCTAGACACAAGAAGCCCAGGGTGCATCGGGCAGCAGCCTTAGCTTGTATTTGTTCAACAGGATTCTTGCTGTGTCCTTGGTGAAACTGTGGTTCTTTGGGGGCCAGGACCTCAAACCTGCAGAGTCTATAGTTGTAGGGACAGGAAGCACAAAGCCCCCTGTTGGTCTTTGGGAGTGATGGTATGGGTGGTAATTCGTATCTCTGATGAGGTAGAGTAGAAGGAATAAAAATTTAGGCAGGAAGGAGACATTGGGAAGGAAGGGAAAATATATAGCTTTAAAATCTGGAGAGTTCATAGACCCTGCCCCCACCGGAAATCCTTTCGGACAAAAGCCAGACTTCAGCGACCTCCCATCTTTGAAACCTGAGAAAGGAGGAGGATCCAACTTGGAACGCCTATCTATCAACCACCAATACCTGAGAAAGAAGGAGGTCCAGACTGCTTCTGTGCCCGCCCCTCTTAAAGGCCCCTTCCTCTCTTCTGTCTCTGCCTGCATGGCCCGGAAGATCACTTACCTGTTTTCCCCGAGTCCCTTATTTTCCGGAATAAATACCTGTCTTTTGTTCCTGACTGGCACGTGTTAAAATTCTTTTTATCACAGAGGCCAGGGACCCACGAGTGGGACCCTGTTATCCCACAACACCTCTATCTCTTATATGTTCCTAGACTTATTTATTCTTCCTATTTGGGATACGATGCTACAGGAAATCTTTGATTAAATACACACATACTGTTTCCTATAGGACAACACTCTTTCCTCACAGAAAACTGCTGTGTGTGTGTGTGTATGTATTAATGGGGATTGAACCCAGAGGCTTCTACCTCTGAGCTACACCCCCAGCCCGTTATATTTTTTTGTTTTGAAACAGGATTCATTAGATTGCTAGTCTTGCTACATTGCTGAGGCTGTTCTTGAGCCTGTGATCCTGCTATCTCAGCCTCCCAAGTACTGATATTACAAGCATGTGCAACCACATCCAGTTAGAATAACTGCTTTTAACTAGCACATGCTCTGCATTCAGCAGGACACTCTGATGCTTTACAACTTCTGAGTGGTGTGGTATGTGATATGTCCAGTGAATGGTCATATGCCCACTCTTCCATCTCCTTTGCTGTCAAGTGGGTACTCCTGTTAGGCAGGATGTTATATGGGATCTTCTGCTGGAAGATCAAGTATTCTGTCATCTTTGGATTATGGAATTAACTGAAGCCCTGCAGGCAGGAAAAGCATACTCATATATCTCAAATATATGTCTATTCCTGAGAGAATGTACCAGTGGCTATGCTAAGACTGAAGGGATCAGATGTAGTCAATTCGCCACCAAATGGATAGTTGGTCCCCTTGTGAATTGTGCCATCTTGTGGGCACAGCATTGGTCTCTACTGCTGTCAGGTGGGGCATTCCTGATGACAGTAGCTGGATAAGCCTTGGTGGTCTATGCTATTGGTTTCATTGGTTAACTCTATCTTTTTTTTTCTTTTTCTTTTTTTGGTACTGGAGATTGAACTTAGTAGGGGCATTCTATCTTCACACCTCCAGGCCCTTTTTTAAAAATTTGAAATAAGGTCTCACTAAGTTGCTGAGGGTCTTACTAAGTTGTTGAGGCTGACCATAAACCTGTGATCCTCCTGTCTCAGCTCCCAAGTACTGGGAATACAGGCATGTGCCACTTCACCTGATGGTCACCTCCATCTCTGATCCCAAGGTCACTCCATTCTTGTGCTCATCATGCCAGCACTGGGATGACTAATGACTGAGACTGTTTGATAACAAAATTAAATTTAAGATTTTAATTTTAAAATTATTTACTGCCTTTTCTCAGGTAGAAACTGTCTGGTGAGCATTAATACAAAGTTTTTTTATATCTTATATTTCATGCCCACTCTCATGTGTACATCCACATTTGTCTCCTAGAAGTTTTTGTCTTTGATCTTCAAATATTTGTTCATTCTAAGAAAAAGATGGTCAGGCAATCACTCTATATGCCTGTGATTCCATACATAGTCTGAACTCAATTCATTTCTCTTTCCATGAAAATTGGATGACCAGGTATGCCTTCTGAAGATTTACCCATTGAGATATATTTAAAGCTGTCTTCAAATTGGGAATGAATGCTACATCTTGGAGGAACTCAATGTTAAATGACAATGCGAAGCAGCAGTTATAATTCTATCCCTGTATGTACAGAATTTGAAGTACATTTATCAAGTCTGAATTAAAAACATACATATCAAATTCTTTTATAAATAGGATGTTAGGTGCTCCCTCAGGAAGCTTACATTTTAGTCCACACTGGAATCCCTAATATTTCCATAGTAAAATTTACAAAGGCCTTTCGAAATTCCATTTATCATAAACCTTCTGAAATAGGTATTAACCTCCACTTTCTTTCAAAGAAGAGGTGGTAGACTGTCAGATAGATATCAAGGTAAGGTCTCAGAAGTTTTGGGTATAAAAGACGCCAACCACACTTTAATAAATGGAGGTCACTGCCTTTATTAGAAGTTTTGGTGTGTAAGGGGGAAGCTGATGTCAGATATCAAAGAAGCGGGGAGAAACTTCGAGGATGACTGGCGCACAGCTTGTTGATACTCAAAAACGCACTAGAGTAATGAAATAGATGTTACAAAAGATTAAAAGGTGGTTTGCCTTTCCACAGATAAGTTTCTTTAAACACACACACACACACACACACACACACACACGCACACACACACATTGCTTTTCTTCCTTTAGCTGATGAAACCATAGGACAAATGGACAGTCACAGTTCAGTCCATAAGGTGCCCAGACCAAAAGATCGACAAGAAACAAGGCTCTAGAAAACGCATATAAACTTCCTGTCAAGGACAGGTTCTGACATGGCCAGACCCAACCCTGGGCAAAACGCGGCTAGAACTCCTCAGTGTACCCGCAATTTCTAGCGTTGGAGACGAACTGATGAGTGAGACTGGGGTGCATTTCGCAGCCTGAGAAGTAAGAGCACTCCTCCAATCCACTACGCCTAGCGGAGCCAGCCACAGCGACCACTCACACGTCCCCGCCGCCCGGACGAGGAGGCGGAGCCCGGACGCCGCTATCTCCTAGGGCAACACTCGCCGGCACTTCCGGTGACGTCATGACGCAACAGACGCCTAAACGTAACTTCCGCTGCTCCTCTCTAGGCAGGTTATCTCCACTGTCGTAAACGAGGGATTGAAATTAGGTATTATTCCTTCTCTTCCGGCGCCAATGGCTGCTTTACAAAGTAGTCGGGGTCGCCGGACCTGCCGGTGACTGGCTCTGTTTGCAAACCTGCTATTCAAGTTTCTAGTCTTCTTAGAGAACTCAGGCGGGTACGGTGGCCGAGGAGGCTCTAGTGCGGCGGAAGTGTCCCGCGCGCGGGTGGGTGTGAGCGCCGACCCGGGCCGAAGGTGCACGTGGCGCCGGTGAGTGCTCGCGGAAGCTGCAGGATCTGAGAGTGTGACCACGGGCCTGGCTGCGGGAAGGAGGGAGGGAATGCCGCGGGAGGACCTCGCTGCGTGCTGGGGGGGAGGTACTAACCCCGGGACGGCGAAGCCAGTGTGTGGTCTGCCAGTCCGCGCTCTGAGGGCGGCGGGGAGGTGACACTCCTCACTTCTCAGGTTCGTCTCCGGTGGCGTGGGTGAAGTGGCAGGGCTGCTGCTATTACTGTCCCCTCTTGTGGTGTTCTGAGCGAGGCTCGGGGCACAAGCATTGAGAGTCTGATTTAGAATGGTGACAGTGAAACAGATTCCAGGCCAGCCTCTCGAACTTAGTGAAACTCTGCAATTTAGCCAGACCCTCAGCAGCTTAGCAAGAACCCATTCCAGAATAAAAATTAAAAAGGGCTGTGGGTGTAGCTCAAGTAGAATGTCCCAGGATTTAATACCCAGACCACAACGATTCGAAGGTACTTATCTTTTTTTTTTCCCAACCAGGTAGGAGAGACCATGTCTTTTCGAGGCGGAGGTCGTGGAGGCTTTAATCGAGGAGGTGGAGGTGGCGGCTTTAATCGTGGTGGTAGCAGCAACAACCACTTCCGAGGCGGAGGAGGTGGCAACTTCCGAGGCGGCGGTGGCAGAGGAGGATTTGGACGAGGGGGTGGTCGCGGAGGCTTTAACAAAGGCCAAGACCAAGGACCGCCAGAACGTGTAGTCTGTATGTCATCTTCAAAGCTTAGTGTATTTGAAGAAGAGGGACTGGGTTGTGGGTTTGTGTTAACAGCAAGTTTGGTAGGTGTTGAAGATCCAGCTCATAGGAAGGTTGCAGCTTGGGTTTGGGAGGTGTGGAGCATGCTATAAACGGACTTATAATCGTACTGTAGCGTACAAGGAGATAAAGCAAGCTGAAAAACTAAACGCATTATGGAAGTAGAACTTGAGTTTGGGCTGAAAGGATGAGATTAATTAAGCAATATTGAGTGCTGACCCCATTATATTGGATGAGAGCACAGCACAGTTAAGTTTCTTTGCTGGAGTCATAAGTAAGCAGTGTCCAATTAAGAATCGGCGGATCAGTGTGCAGCATGGTTTGAAGGGGACAGCGTCCCAAGTTAAAAGTCCCAGCCCACAAGCTGTGTTAGCAGTCCAGGCACAAGCATTGAGAGTCTGATTTAGAATGGTGACAGTGAAGCAGGTTCCAGGCCAGCCTCTGGAACTTAGTGAAACTCTTTGCAATTTAGCCAGACCCTCAGCAGCTTAGCAAGAACCCATTCCAGAATTAAAAATTAAAAAGGGCTGTGGGTGTAGCTCAAGTAGAATGTCCCTGGATTTAATACCCAGTACCCCCACTCCCGACCCTACCAAAAAAACCCCAAAAATCTAACAATGATAGAATGGTAACAGTGAGAAAAAAAATAGGTTGGATGGAAGAGAGCTTTCAAAAGAAAAAATATGTAGTACTTGGCTAATACTGGGAATAAAAGGTTCTAGGATCTGAACTGGTTTTGCAGGCATATGATGAGTATTTTAGTTCAGGGTGATAGTTAGAAATAAAGGCAAATATTTTTGGGATTCCAGACTGCCCTGAAAAAGATTAAAAGTCCTTGGTAAAGAGATAGTAGAAATGGGTTCTAATGAAGGAGGGGGAAAGACAAGAACAAAGGCTGATTATCGTTTAGGGGTTGGAGGAAAAAAACAATCAAGAGAATGAATTATGCATTTAATGAAATTGTAATAGCTGTGGTAAGATAACTGCCACAGGTTCAACTGTCTCAAAATGCCAGGCACTATTCTAAGCACTTGACATTAATTCACTTGTTATTATACACATAGTAAGTATAGATATAGGTGGTTTGTTATTGGCCACATATTAAAGAGAACACTGAAGCAGAGAGAGAGAGTGGGTTCCTCCCTCTAGATCACATATCTAGTATGTTCTGGCATTGGTGTGCCGGATCAGGAAGTCTATGCTATTGATGATTATGCTCCTCTGCTTCAGAAGAGAACAGATATGGTGAAATCCCCAGTAGCCAGAAGAAAGCTTCCAGAGAGGTTGATCAGTATCTTTTGAAATAGTTCCATATTTTAATACTTTCTTATCCTATTTCAGTATTAGGAGAATTCATGCATCCCTGTGAAGATGACATAGTTTGTAAATGTACCACAGATGAAAATAAGGTGCCTTATTTCAATGCTCCTGTTTATTTAGAAAACAAAGAACAAATTGGAAAAGTGGATGAAATATTTGGACAACTTAGGGATTTTGTATCCTTTTTAATTGAATGACTTAGTAATCTCATTGAGAGTTTACTGCTGGTTCCCCTCTCCCCCAGAGGCAATTAAATATAATTTAAATTAAACTTTTTTTTTTAAATTAAACTTCTTGCTTCATTAAATGAGATAGCATTGCCAGATGTGTTGGCACACACCTATGACACCATCTATTCCAGAGGCTGAGGCAGGAAGGTCATAAGTTTAAGGCCAACCTGGGCAACTTAGCGAGACTCTGTCTCAAAATAAAATTTAAAAAAGGGCTGGGGGTGTAGCTCAGTGGCAGAGTGCTTTCCTAGCATGTGTGAGACCCGAGGTTCAGTCCCCAGGACATAAGAAATGAAGGAAGAAAGGAAGGAAGAAAACAGAAAGGCAGCATTGCTAAAGATTGGGTCATAAGAATCAAAAACTAAGAAGGTATTCATCCATGTATATTGAAAGAATAAGCCCTAGAAAGATGACTTTCTTCTTGAAGAGTTCTGGAAATCATGGCCATTTGAATAAGTGTCACAGGACTGAGTTGGTTGCATTAGATATGATGGAGCCCCTGAAATAGTTTGGCAGAATTGGAAAGTTGGTCTTTGTTTTGCTTATTTTTTTTTTTAAGAAAGTTTCATTTCCTCTTAGAAACTTATCTTTCCCATATATGCCTGTATGTTTTAACCTTGTTTTTAAAGTGATAATGAATTTACAAGATAATTTAATAGTTCCTTAATAAAATCAATAGTATTTTTCAGTTAAATTGTCAGAAAACATGAAGGCAGCTTCCTTTAAAAAACTACAGAAGGTAAGTGAAGCTTATATATAGGATCCTTGGTTTTATAAGGAGATGGCATACCTTGGGAAAGTCCTACTTGAGATGCTTGAGTCTCCCCTGCTGTGTTACTACTGAAGCTCTTAAGCTGAGATGTTCTATATTATAAACATTGAGCTAAGTGATTTTTGAAAGTATAGCCTTTTAGAAAGTATTCCTTACCCACATTAGCAAAACATAACTGCTGGAGTATATTTCTTTAGTTTATTTAGAACTTATTGAAAATCTTGCATGAGTAAGCCTAAGTAAAATGTTGCATCACAGAGCATATCAGGAAGAAGGTATGTATTAAAAGATTTCACATGATGACGACATGGTACATGTTGTGAAGGAAAAGTAGATTCCTCTGGGAGTCTTTATAGTGAGACCAAATTTTATTTGGAAGTTTATCCAAGGAAGTGGTCTCAAAGCAAACATCTAAAAGTTGCCTGAGAATGATGCCCACACCTGACTGCACACGTGTGTACGTGTGTGTGTGTGTGTGTGTGTGTGAGAGAGGTTAAAATGCCCCTTTAGGTCCTGTTCCTAGAAATTTGACTCAGTTAAAAGACTTAGGACTGAGGGTTTAACTTAGAAAAGATAAAGCTCTTGGATAATTTTGTTGTAGTTAGGCAAGCACTTGGGAACTACTGGGCTAGTCAAAGAGGAGAAAATGCATTTCAAGTAGAGAAAACAATGTGCAAAATGAGACAGCAAGCAACTAAAGATCTAAAAAAGGCATATCTTGGGCATAAGTTCTGTTGAGTGAAAATGTAATTAATTTTTGGGAGGCATTATCTATTAAAGAAAAATATTGGCCTTGATTTTTATATTCACACATTGCTTATTAAATGCTTTATTTACATAATTTTTTGATCCTCATACTATATGAGGTAGGTACTTAATATCTACATTTTACAGATGAGTAACCAGGTACTAGAAAATAGGAAAGTCCTTGCCCAGAGCTACACAGTAAAGAGTGGTAAGAATAGGATTTGAACCTAAGCAGGTTTGATTATCATGTACTAAGTTGTCATACTTTTACTAAACACTTGCTTCTATTAAACTTCCAGTTTTATATAGATCCATTCAAGCTGCTGCCACTGCAGCGGTTTTTACCTCGACCTCCAGGTGAGAAAGGACCTCCAAGAGGCGGTGGCCGAGGAGGAAGAGGAGGAGGAAGAGGAGGACCAGGAGGCAGAGGTGGTGGGAGAGGTGGTAAGTTACTTGTAGAGGGAAATTTCTAATGAGATTTAAAACCTAAGAAATCATACTTTTGAGGGTTTTTAAGTCTTGGTTTATTCAAGTTTGCTTGGAGAGTTTGACATCATCATTTAATGACAGGTTCTAAGAAATGAGATAGTTTCATTGTATGAACATATAGAGTAAGCTTATACGAGTGTAGATGGTATAGGTTAGTCACGCCACGTGACTTCTTGATGCAGTTGAGACACAGTAAGCATGAGATGTATGAGAATAATACTCATGGCATGTGGCATACTGTTCTACAATAAAGTTTCTTTTGTAAGTAGGACTATGCACTTAGTAAAAAGCATAAACTAGTGACATAGTTTATAGTTACTGTCAACTATTATATACTGTATATGTTTGTATTCTGTACTTGTTTATACCACCATTATCATAAACCAGTGAGTAGTGCATTGGTCTCTAGTGTGACTAAGCAGTAGAAGTTTTCCAGCTGTCATATAAGCTCACTGTCTTAACATGGCCCTTTGTTGACCAGAATGATGTTATACACTCCAAGACTATTTAAGATTATCTTAACTGAATTGAAATTTCTTTATTAACCATCATTGTGTATTGATTGCATGCTGGTAGGAAAATTTTTTGAGATAGGTGATGTCCTTATTTCATGTGTGTGGAAATGGTTTCATAGAAGTCCATTTACCATAATCAGTGGGCAGACCAGAATTAAAACCCCGGTCTTCTGATGTCATGCCAGGAACTACTGCCAGTACAGGTGCCCTTCTACTTATGATTGAAAATATCCTAAGTTGAAAATCCATTTAATATACCTAACCTACTGAACATCATAGCCTAGCACCATAGTACACTGTAAAATATCTGTTAAAATTTTAAGTCTCATTAGCACATGAGCATCAGCTATGGTCCATATGCAGTTCAGTTAACCTAAGCATAACATTTATTAGAGTATCCTCAGAAAAAACCACCCATAACTGCCAAAGGACCTCCTTTGTTCTTAGCATAAAAACCCGTAGCCCAATCAAACTATCCTTAATTCAATTAAAAGTATTTACCATCAGCAAAAGCTAAGGTAATCATATACTTAATAATAGGGCTAAATTATAATTAATTTGTGGTACTGGGGATTGGAACCCAGGGGCATTCTACTTCTGAAGTACAGGGTCTTGGTAAGTTGCAGAGGGCCTCACTAAGTAGCTGAGGCTGCCTGCCAACCTGTGATCCTCCTGTCTCAGCCTCCCAAGTACTGGGATCACAAGTGTGTGCCACCACGCCTGGCTAAATCATACTTTAAAGTAACAAACTTTTAATTCATAGAAGTGGTATACGTCTATAAAAGGTGGTAATCTACCCAATTGGGAAATTGCTCTAGCAATTTTTTTTTTTTTGCAGTACTGGGGATTGAACTCGGGGGCATTCTACCCCCAGTTCTATTTTTTATTCTTTATTTTGAAACAGGGTCTCACTAAGTTGCGGAGTGCCTCACTAGGTAGCTGAGGCTGGCGGTGAACCCAGATCCTCCGGTCTCAGCCTCCCAAATGCTGGGATTACAAATGTGTACCACCATGCCTGGCTTGCTATAGCAATTTTTATCTTAAAAAATTTCTGTAAGATAAAAGAGATGAATCTGTTTATTCATAATTATAGGAATCATTATCTTTGTTGGCTTATCAGAATTTGAGAGGCTACAGTTATTTAATATATATTTCTTTCATTAGGTGGATTTAGAGGTGGAAGAGGAGGTGGAGGCTTCAGAGGAGGAAGAGGAGGAGGTGGTTTCCGAGGTGAGTATGAGAAAAATGTCTTTAATGACTGAAATTTTAGAATTGACATTGTCATCCATGTTTTTTCTGTCAGCAGGTATGTAGAACATTGAGGGTTTCTTTGCTGCAGCCCAATTGTGCCTTCATTTTATATCACTACTTTTTGCTTTTCTCTCTTAATTTTTTTTTTTTTTTTTTTTTTTTTTTTTCGGTGCTGGGGATTGAACTCAGGGGCGTTCTACCTCCGAGCTACACCCCCAGCCCTATTTTTTAATCTTTATTTTGAAACCGAGTCTCACTAAGTTGTGGAGTGCCTCACTAGGTAGCTGAGGCTGGCCGCGACCCCGGATCCTCCGGTCTCAGCCTCCCGAATGCTGGGATTACAAGCATGCGCCACCACGCCCGGCTGTCTCTTAATTTTTTGACATGCTTATTTTACTATATTTTTAATTTGAAAAATAAAAAAGGTATAATATGAATGACAGTTATATTTGGCAAAGTAAATTTACTAAACATAGGATTAAGGCTGAATTTAACCTTGAAATTTAGGTAATTTTACTACTAAAAGCCCTTTTTCCATGCCCTTAACACTTTAATTTTCTCTTAACTAGGAAGAGGACATTAAATGTAACAGTCGACAGACTGGACCAGTTGGCTTGTGCTTTAACTGCACCATCTGCTTCTGCTGTGGATGGGAACTTGTCTCTTGAGCGTCTTGAAGATGTGGTCATTCTATGACAGTGGAACTGAAATGTCAGCGTCGTGCAAAAATAAGTGCAGCAGAATGGTCAAATTTGCTCTAAAAGAGCATGAACAAGTCTTAATATTTTGTACAGTGCCTGGTATTCTGTGGGTGCTTAATAAATGGACAGACATTTTCATTTGAAGCATATTTGAATTTTTAAAATAAAATGTTTTATTCCTTTAAGTTATTTGGAGTGTACTTATTGAGCTGAACCTAGTTTTTGAAATTTAAAGGAACAACTAGAGCTTAACTCAGTGGATTACAGATAGAGGGATACTCTAAAAATAAACAGGCTATTGGAGCAATACTTTAAGATTGTGAACTAATACCCCTCTCAAAATGTTTGCTTTTGTGCATATAAAAACATTTGTATCTTTTATTTTATTTCCCTTTTGTGTTTTAGTATAGAGAGTAAAGCAGTTTCTTTAATTCCAGTTGATTTTAAACTTTTATTGTGAATCTATCAAAATTAGAGTAGCTATTCAAATGAGAACTATAGTTAAAGAAATTATGAAGAAATAGTTTTCTCATTGAACAAATAAGTTATTGAAAGGCTTAGTAAAAAATCTTATTTTATCCATCCCCCCCTTTTTTAAGGACTCTGAAGGCTCTAAAGATTTAAGATGTTATTCACTATATAAATATTTGATTGCCTACCACATGTTCAGATTCCTGGGAAGGGATGTTACAGATGCAGTTGTTTTGGGTCATTTCTAGTGTAATATCAAGAAATAGCCATGATAGCAAGTTAGAATACCATGTTACCAGCCAGATCCTGTGAGCCCAGTACTTGGGAGGCTGAGACAGGAGGATCACAGGTTTGAGATCAGCCTCAGCAACTTGGACCCAGTTTTAACAACAACAAAAATAAAAGGGCTGGGGTTATAACCCAGGGGTAGAACACCCATGAAATCAAACCCCAGTACCAAGAAAAATACCAGTAAATGGAACCATTTACTAATTGCCATTGATTTTTTTTTTCTTTGTTATTTCTCAGAAGGAAATATCTGTATTATTAAATTTTCTATCATGAGTTATTAACTCGAGTAGCATATAATATTGCCTATGTCAGTATTTTGGGCCTTACCCTTTTGATTAATAGAATAGCAAGATTAATAAATATATAGGCCATATGTATTTATGATGAACGGAAAGTTACTTTTTCATAGGAAAAGGTAGATAATGCTTTAATAGCTCAGGAAAGATGACTCTTAATTTAGAATCCTTGGGATGAAAGTTTGAGTATTGGGGCCAGGATTTTACTCTTGGTTCATAAATGGTGTTAATGTCGAGGGTCAGTGATGTCCAAAGGACAATACGGCAATTACTACAGTTTTTCCTTTTTTTAAGTATTAAACCTAAGGTGGGAATGATGAAAGTAGTACATAGAGCAGTAGACAAACACTTGGAGATTGCACTTTTAACCTTAGCACTAGCTTTTGATCATTGGCCATTTTAAACTTTTCATTTCCTCATCTTATTTCCACAGTGTCTTAAAAAAAAAAAAAAAAAAAGCTCTTAAAACTCAAGAGGGAGCCTGGTGTGGTGGTGCACGCTTGTAATCCCAGCATTCAGGAGGCTGAGACCGGAGGATCCGGGTTCGCGGCCAGCCTCAGCTACCTAGTGAGGCACTCCACAACTTAGTGAGACTCGGTTTCAAAATAAAGAACAAAAAATAGGGCTGGGGGTATAGCTCGGAGGTAGAACGCCCCTGAGTTCAATCCCTAGTACCGCAAAAAAAAAAAAAAAAACACTAAAGAGGGTTATTTGAAAATATTCTGATACTTTGGAATGCTGATGAGATTTCACTTTTACTTACATTTATAAAGGTTTGAGGACTGATTGCTATATAATTTGGAAACAAAATCAACCTGTTAACCTTTAGTTTATAATCACGTGGGAGAACTGAGGCAAAAGGATTATCGTTGGTCCCTCCTATGCCATTTAGGTTACAAAATTAAGTAAATGGGCAACTGTAGCCCTCTAGTGGTTCTATTCTGTGCTTACACTGCTAACTTCAGTGCATCTTAGCATTTCTCAGTTTTACTGATTTTAGGAAGTTCACTATTGAATCATTTTAATGTTACATGACATAATATGGAAAAAAGGTAGAGAAACCTTGCCATTCTTAACACATTCATATTAGATTGCAGCTAATTCTTCACATTATAACATGACAATATAGAACATTAGAATTACTGTGTACTTTGCAAGATGAATGGATGGATGATTGAACCTAGCTACTTGGCTGAAATGGTTACCGTCACCAGGTGCTGTTAATTACTTGTGCATATCAGAGGATAGGGTAAATTAACTGAGCTAGACGGTGGAGTAGTATCATGCCAGGCTATTGGTAGGTGTATGTTAGCTATTGATAAGTTAGATTTGTTGACCTGAAGTTTGTAGTATGGCATTTATGGGGAAACAAGTTGCAAGATGTTTACATGTGTGTGTGTGTGTATCTAGTATATATAAATATATATATCGTTTTTGTTAAAAATGAAAACCTTAGAAAGGGTATATATCAGATAATATTGGAGAGGAAATATGAGGGAGAAATTACTCTATTTAAATCAAGAAAAAAGGGGAACTGGGCACTAACATGGAAAAACTCAAAGGGTCAATAGAAAATAGCATCCTTAATTTGAACAGTTAAAGAGGACCAAGGTTGGTTCTTAACTTTAGGCAGAAATCAGTGAAGTTAGCTTCTGCACTTTCTGAGTTTATTGTTTAAATAGGATGTGTGTGCTTGATAATCTGCTTAAATATAAGACTGATGCCCAAATTGTTTAAAATGTGTGGTAATTGGTATTTTTTTTTGTTTTGCTAATAAGCTGTTCCCTTGCCCTGGGAATTAAAAATCCTTTCCTCTGGCCCAATTAAATTTGTTAAGGGAGGGCCTCTGTGAAAAGGCCCTTCTTTGAGGTCTCTAAGTGGAAAATTATTGGTTCTGAAACATCTTTCCTCATGGGCCCTTAAAACAGCTCATAATTATTGAAGGCTTGTTATGAAGGCTGTCTCAATCGCTTGCCTCCAAAATGCTAAGGAATAATTTAGGTAACACTTCAGACTCTAAAAATGAAGATGGCTCTGTCTTCTCACAGACTGAACACAACATTGTCGCAGCTTACTTGATCCTGGCAGGTACGGATTCCTCCACTAACAGGTATCTTGCTTTGGAATGGGTCAAGACGAGCAAGGGGGATTTCAGCATGAGGCTACACGGTTGGCTTGCTCCTGCAGCAAATGAGAGGATTGTACTCTGTTGCTGGACTGTAAACCTCACAGAAGAGAATGTAAGTGATAGAACAAAGGAAGCACTGTTAAAAGTGACTCACATCCCAGGATATTTTGATAATGTGAGAGCAGTGAAGTGGGGCCACAGAAAGTTTTCTATAAAATAGTTTTAAAATAAAAATCAACCATATGTTTAGTTATTAAATTGCCAAATAATTTTTTTTGAGGGGGCAGTATGTAACCATAGCAAAAAGGTATTTTTATATTACTGTTCTCATCCATGGTTTTCATAATTTTCTTCTTGGTGGAATATAGTTAAAAGATTGAAAGGTTCTGGAAAGAAAATAAGTCCTAAAAAAGGGAGAGTATAGTACTGGCATTGAAGACAGAGTTTGAACATTTGGCTTCTTCTAGAATGCTGTGTTGGGAAATTCCTGAGCTTTGGAATTCATCTTTAGTATCTTTGAATCCACCTTTTTTTGTTCTTCCATATTTTTTTTTATCTGTAAAGTGAAGATAAGAATACGCTACCTGTCATGATTGTTGTGAGAAGTAAAATTAAATGACACCTCAGTGCATCTAGATGACATATATGGTAGGAGCTGGACAACTATTTGTTGCTTTTTCCCCACAAGTAAACCTACCAACACAAATTTTGGATTATGATAAAGACTTGTTTGCATACCAAGGGTTGGGGGGAAATGTCAAATTCTTCACTATTTTTATGGATTGGCTTAATTGTGATATAACAGCAGTTGAGCAGTCACTTAATTTCCAAATTCATAGTCAATGACAAGTTAGTTTTTTTTTTTTGTTATTGTTGTTTTGCAGTACTGGGATTGAACTCAGGGGCATTCTACCTCTGAGCTATACCCCCAGCCCTATCTTTTATTCTTTATTTTATTTTATTTTTTTTTTTTGCGGTACTGGGGATTGAACTCAGGGGCATTCTACCTCCGAGCTATACCCCCAGTCCTATTTTTTATTCTTTATTTTGAAACCGGGTCTCACTAAGTTGCAGAGTGCCTCACTAGGTAGCTGAGGCTGGCCGCGAACCCGGATCCTCTGGTCTCAGCCTCCCAAATGCTGGGATTACAAGCATGCGCCACCATGCCCGGCTTATTCTTTATTTTGAAATAACGTCTCCCTAAGTTGCAGAGGGCCTCACTAGGTAGCTGAGGCTGGCCTTGAACCCTGATCCTCCTGTCTCAGCCTCCCAAATGTTCAGCTTTGGGAGGCTGAGACGCCCAGCCAATGACAAGTTTTTTTTTTTTGTTTGTTTTTTGCAGTACTGGGGATTGAACTCAGGGGCATTCTACCTCCGAGCTATACCCCCAGCCCTGAGGCTGGCCGCAAACCAGGATCCTCTGGTCTCAGCCTCCCAAATGCTGGGATTACAAGCGTGCGCCACTGTGCCCAGCTTTAATGACAAGTTTTAAAAGTAACTATTATATTGGATTCATTACTTTTGAATTGATTTATGAAATTTTCCAGTATGTTCCACAGTAGTGTAAAAAGTATAACAAATCTCCCTCTCCCTAGTTTATTCCTTATAATATTTTAGTTTTCCTCTCATAATTCACAATTTGAGTTACTGCTTCACGTGCTAAAAATTTTGAGTTCCTTAAGTGACTTTTAGTAATTTTAGGGATATGTTAACTTAAATCATTTGAATACTTCTGTATGATAAATACTGGACAAGCACCTACAAACTTTTACCAACTCCCATTGCTGCAGACATTTTACTAACTTCATATACTTGGGCTCTCTCCCTTTCCCCAGTCAAGGCTGGGAGGTAAGGAGGCAAGGTGAACTTAAGGATACGAAATAATTCATTATGTGTGAGTTCTAAAATGAAAGGTGAGGAGGAGAGAGGCAGAAGGTGACTGAGAACCAGGCTGTAAGAACCATGTAGGCTGTGAGGAGATGGGGTCACTGAGGCTTAGGAATGATGCCACCTGATTTGCAGTTCAGAAATGTGCTAAAATGGTAGCTAAGGGTCTGTGTAGAAGGACACTACATGAATCTGAGAAGGGAGTAATTGCATTGGGGACAGCAATAGGTAGATATAGTCAAGAGCTAGAAGGTAGAATTGATTATTAGATGTGGGGATTGGGAGAGAAGGAGAGGAAACATCAAAGATGACTCTTAGGGAGCCGGACATGGTGGCGCACGCTTGTAATCCCAGCATTTGGTAGACTGAGACTGAAGGATCCAGGTTCGTGGCCAGCCTCAGCTACCTAATGAGGCACTCCGCAACTTAGTGAGACCCTGTTTCAAAATAAAGAATAGAGCCGGGCGTGGTGGCGCACGCTTGTAATCCCAGCATTCGGGAGGCTGAGACCGGAGGATCCGGGTTCGCGGCCAGCCTCAGCTACCTAGTGAGGCATTCCGCAACTTAGTGAGACTCGGTTTCAAAATAAAGAATAAAAAATAGGGCTGGGGGTGTAGCTCAGAGGTGGAATGCCCCTGAGTTCAGTCCCCAGTACCGAAAAAAAAAAAAAAAAAAAAAAAAGATGACTCTTAGTGTGTGTGTGCCCGTGCGCGCGTGCATGTGCACTCCTGAGTAGATGGTGGTGTTCACCAAGGTACAAACATACCTAGGGAAGACCAGGTTTGGGGCAGGAGGAGATACCTTTGAGTTCAGCTAAAAAGATGTCCTGTTAAGAGTTGGACACATCTGAGTGTGGTGGCTGCATGGCTGTCATCCCACTTCTTGGCAGTCTGAGACAGGAGGATCTCAGGTTTGAGATCAACTTCAGTAACTTAGCAAGATCCTGTTTTTTTGTTTTTTGGGTTTTTTTTTGTAAAAAAAAATAGCTGGATCACATGGACTCCAGTTTTATGAGACTAATCTTAGATATAAAGAAATTACCAGGAAGTCAAGTGTGGTGGCGCATGCCTATAATCCTAGTAGTTGGGAGGCTGAGACAGGAAGATCATAGGTTTGAGGTCAGTACAAAAAAAAAAAAAAAAAATTACACAGAAATGTGTTGAATAAGAAAGGTGTTGATTGAGCCAGGCGTGGTGGCACACGCTTGTAATCCCAGCATTCGGGAGGCTGAGACCGGAGGATCCGGGTTCGCAGCCAGCCTCAGCTACCTAGTGAGGCACTCTGCAACTTAGTGAGACCCGGTTTCAAAATAAAGAATAAAAAATAGGACTGGGGGTATAGCTCGGAGGTAGAATACCCCTGAGTTCAATCTTCAGTACTGCAAAAAAAAAAAAAAAAAAAGAAAGGTGTTGAATAAGAAAGTTGGATGATGCATTTATTTATTTATTTTTATTTATTTATCTATTTATTTAATTATCTATTTGCATGAACCTAGGGACATTCTACCTCTGAGCTACACTCCCAGCCCAATTTTTTATTCTTTGTTTTGAAGGAGGGTCTCACTAAGTTGTGGAGGGCCTAAGTAGCTGAGGCTAGCTGTGAACCTGGGATCCTCCTATCTCAGCCTCTCAAGTACTGGGATTACAAGCATGTACCACTGCACCCTGCTGATGCACGTATTTAATAAAGCAGAGTTGAAGGAACAAAAGAGATTCAGGAATAGATTAAGAAGGCTGTGCCAGTGAGATTGGAGGGAAGTCACAGAAATCAAGGGGAAATGTTTCAAGAGTGAAGGAGTGGTCCACATGGAGTGCTGCTTAAGATCCAGGCAGAGAGATGGGACTTCGCTGAGACCTAACTGAACTGACCTACTGTCTGCTCAATAGAAAACACCTACAACTAGGGAAATAAAACAGTGCTTAAGACAGCTATACACAGAATAGAGAAGAGAGCTAAATTGTTTCCTTGATAGCCCCCCATTATATCTTAGACCTCCCGTAAAATATAGTTTCTTTATTTTGGTTGTATACTTGGTAGGCAGCAATTTATTATGCTATGTTTTTATCTTATTTTTTAAATAATTTATAGCTAGTTCAGAAAGAGTCTTCAATAATTTTTTTTGCAGTGTTTCTTGTATGCATGCTACAATATTAGATGATAAAAGTAGGGGCAAAGAATCATTAAATTTGCTATCTTTTTGTTGTTTTGTTTTGGTAGTGATGGTAGCAGGATTGAATCCAGGGCTTCACACCTCATAGGCAAGAGCTTTACTGCTGAGCTACATTTCCAGAAAAGTTACTATCATTTTGTGTTAATTATGCTTGAATGAATAATAGAAATTAAGCTTAATTATAAGTTTTAGTTGTGCTTCCTTTATTTTATTTTATTTATTTATTTATTTTGCAGAACTGGGAATTGAACCCAGGGGCATTCTATCTCCGAGCTACACCCCCAGCCCTAGTTTTTATTCTTTGAAACAGGGTCTCACTAAGTTGCAGAGGGTCTCACTAAGTAGCTGAGGCTGGCCACGAACCTGGATCCTCCAATCTCAGCCTCCCAAGTACTGGGATTATAAACATGCGCCACCATGCCCGGCTCATTTATTAAATAAATTTGTTATATGCCACATACTCAACAAACATGGAATTCATTACATGCCTGAAATCTACATGAGAAGACTAATGGTACACAAGAGACAATATGACATTGTGATTAAGTATAATGTAAGTAAGTACTTTGGGACTTTGGGGAGGAGCACGTACAGCGTTGTGGGTAGAAGATGGCTTTGGGACAGAATTGAGATTGGACTGGACTTTGAAAGATGGCCAGTATTTGGATATGAAAATACAATGCAAAGGAGTAGAATGTTTCAAGAAGGAAAAATATGAATCAAGATTTACAGCAAGCTTGGCGCATTTGATAAATAACTGGAATGGAGGGCTCTTTTGACAAGTGTGGAATTTTACTTACAATGACAATAAATTGAGGCAAAGACTCTGGAGCCCTGGTTGGGACATTGGATTTTTATCCCACAGGCAATGGGGAGTATCAGAGGTTTTGAGGAGGATAAGAGCCATGGTTAATTCTAAACAGTAGAAAACTTATTCTGCCAGCAATGTGCAGTGGAAATAAAATGTTCTGGAAGATTATTGTTAACAGGATATTATGTTGAAAGTTTTTACTGAAGTGCCAGGCGCATGCTTGTAATCCCAGCATTCGGGAGGCTGAGACCGGAGGATCCGGGTTCGCGGCCAGCCTCAGCTACCTAGTGAGCCACTCCGCAACTTAGTGAGACTCGGTTTCAAAATAAAGAATAAAAAATAGGGCTGGGGATATAGCTCGGAGGTAGAATGCCCCTGAGTTCAATCCCCAGTACCGCAAAAAAAAAAAA
>PVLC010021435.1:0-27731 GCA_004027655.1 Graphiurus murinus
AAAAAAAAAAAAAAAGAGTAATAAAGGAAAATAAAAGAGAAGTGTACAGGGACCAGTAACTAGTTGAATTCCAGGTATATTTCTGGATTTTTACATATGATTACTTCTTTTAACGTTTATAACTACCGTGTGCAGTAAATATCATTATTGCCATTTTTAAAATTGCCTGAAGCTGGGCATGGTGGTGCACGCTTGTAATCCCAGTACTTGGTAGGCTGAGACTGGAGGATCTGTGTACACAACCAGCCTCAGTTACTTAGTAAGGCCCTCCACAACTCAGTGAGACCCTGTTTCAAAATAAAAAGAATAAAATAGGGCTGGGGGTATAGCTCGGAGGTAGAATGCCCCTGAGTTCAATACCCAGTACCACAAAAAAAAAAAAAAAAAAAAATTGCCTGAGAATCACAAAAACTCATTTGTCAAAGTTACTCAGTAAATTATCAAAGCAGGATGCATCAAGCATGCTGTGTAAGGCAGGTGAATGCATTCAGCAGAGAACCTTTATAGATGACTGAAGGGTAGAAGATAGAAGCCAGAGCTGTGTGTCCTGGAAGGCTTGTCTGACAGCAACGGGAGTTGACAGATTGTGCTGTCCCCGACCTCACTGGCTTATTAATCATCTGATCAAATCAAGCTTGTTGGGCAAATTCTCAACAGGTACCAACCCACAATTATTTTTCAACCTGCCTCTTCACTAATAATGTATAAAAAGAAATAAAATGAATATACTTATTATTCTTGTATACTTCATTGTACATGCATTCCATGGTGCTGAGTTGAATTGTTTGTTTTTTCCCTCCAAGGCTCACAAATCTTAATTTAATAATTCTATAGCCCTTTACATGGCTTATTAGATAGTAGTTACACAAGAAAGGTACTGAATTTATATATCTGTTTCTTTAACCTGGCTTATGTAGATAATACCCTCATTAACTAGGAAAACACTATTTGCATTCCATCACATTTGAAACTTACTGTTAAGTATCTCTGAGCACCTTCACATTAGTAATTCTTACCTATGCCTCTTCTTTGATGTTAGTAATACTCGTTTCCTCTCCTTCACTGACTGGCCCAGTTTCACAGAATAAATGCTTTAAACCCTTCAAATGTGAATGAAAGAGATATTCGAGTTATACTGCATTTCTCTGTTTCTGCAGGTGATTGTCTGGGGAGACTATGGCAGAATGGACCACAAATGCTTCATGGGTGTAGCTCAAATCTTGTTGGAAGAACTCGATCTGTCCAGCATGGTCATTGGATGGTACAAGTTGTTCCCACCGTCATCCCTAGTGGATCCTACAGTCACTCCCTTAACCCGCCGGGCTTCCCAATCATCTCTGGAAAGTTCAACTGGGCCTCCCTGCATTCGATCATAGTGAACTCATACCAGAGTCATTCCAATAAAACTCTACCTTTCAGGATAATAATCTGAACCAGATATTTCATGATCAAAAGCATTGTTGGAGACAGACAATCAACTTGTGTTTTGCTTGTAGTCGTTTTTCAATAATATGTCCCAACTGTTGTTTAAAACCTGGCTTCACATGACAGAACAAGGTAATCTATCAAATTGCAGTGAGAATCAACATTCTAGTGAGAGTCACTGATGCTTCTAATAAATAGAAAAAGAGGAAACTTCAAGTACACACACACACACACACACACACACACACACACACACACACACACACCAAATTGAACAAACTGGAAACTCTCACTCTGAAAAGTCGTATTTTACAGGTTTCTGCACAGACCACAAGCAGTGTTATTTCCCTGGTATTTGAGAAGTTTTTTGTTCTTTTGTGTGTTTTGGTTACTTGTGTGTTGTTTGTTGCTTTTGGGTTTCTTGAGTTTTTGTTTTGCTTTGTTCTCACTGTATTTGTTATTTCTACTAGTTTTTCAGCTTCATGATGCTAACAGAGACCCTTCCTTTCTTTTTCCAAAAGTACCAAAAAAAAAGGGCTGAAGCAGTCTCTGTAGTATCTCCCCAAACTGTTCAACAGCTAGATAAGGTGAGGCCAATGAAAGGTTTCTCCAGCTTTCATTTTATAATTCTTTAAAGTCTTATGTGTGGAAACCCAAAAGGCAGAAAGTTATCTTCCAAAACAAATATTCACAAAATCACATTTTTTTTAAATGAAGAGCATATCTGTTTGCATTCCAGAAAATTAATCTGTTTTCCATTTTTTTGCATGGAAGACTTTTAAGTCAATCTGCAACTAATGCTGGGGACTAAAACTTACCATATAATTGTACTTTGGAAACACTCCTTGTAATGCCTTTTTCTTCCTGATATCAAAAGAAAATATGCTCATGTATACAAAGCATACTTTGGACTTCCCAAAATGGTGACTAGGAATGATTTGAGCCTAAGACACTTTCAGCTACGCCCAGGCTTCTCAGCCATGCCTCAGTGTAGAAGCACTCATCTGCCCTGGAAAGAGCATGGTATGAGCTGTTCAGTATTCCACTGGAAATTCCAGTTGAAATATTCTGCACTAAACTAATGTTTTTATTGAATTTTAGTTTACACTTCTTTGAGGTCGATGCAAGCACAAAGCTTGATTTTTTAATGCAAAGTATCTTACTTTTTTGGGAGAAAATAAAAGTCAGATCTCAATTTGCATTTCCTCCATTTGAGTTTCTCTTGGCCTGAATCTCCCTTGTGACATTCTGTATATGTGCAACAAACTGCAGACTTGGCAGGTGCATCGATATGTTCTCCCTCCTTTTATGAGTCATTCAACTTTTGTGAGTACACGAATAGAGCAGCATGACTTGGAACTGTTCAAAGCTGCATGCACATTTTGTAAAAAACAAATAAACAAACAAAAAAAGACAAAAATGAAAAAACAGCAAAGAAACAAAAGGCTATTTAATAATGTATGTTAGTTGTTGCATGTACTTGTACAGTTTGCTCGTTACTTACTATACTGAAATAACCAAGAAATCTAAGCCATCCATTTTTGTTATAGACATTTTGCAGGTTTTAGCCAGACTCAGTCTGTGGGTCTGGGGTGAAATGTCTATAGATGGACTTTATTTTTTACCCTCTGGAAAACGTGATGTAGTACGGACCAAATTCCTTCTAATAAATATTTTGGTGTAGATTCCTACTGTGGGCTGTAACACATGTAGACACTGTGTACACACTAGGTTTTAATCCATAGACATACTGCCTGCACCAAGTGAATTATTTATTTTATTTACACATGCCAGAATTATCTGCCCATCGTTCCACAGGGCACAGATTGACCACCGCTCACCAGACTGAGCAGGAGGAAATGAAGCATTGGTGCACTTCTACTAGATTCCGTTCTGTCTTAGTGGCCAACAATCAACTGATTATAATTGGGTAGTATCTTTCTATTTTGACCACTTGTCTTAACACTCCCCTGTGCTTTTAAATGAACTTCCAACTCATGTATGTAAACATGTTTAATAAAATTTAATTTTCATGTCAGTCAGTAGCCATCTGTGTTCTATGTTTTGCCAGATTTCCATTGTGGGTTCTATGGTGCAAAATGGGAGCTAGACCCTGGGAAGGGGAGGCTGGGGGTTTTGTCTGCTGCGGGCGTTGACTTGACTTGTCACTACGCTATCTCTGTCTTATCTGCCGCCCAAAAGGTACTCTGCATCACATAGAAGTTTTCACTTTGTCAGCCTGTCTGAATGAGCACATGACTATACTTCTGAAAAGTGGCATTATTAAAAACAATAAATCTCAGTAAGAATCAAATGGAAGGTTGTTTTTCTGCTGCTGTTTGAACGTGCTAATAAAAGAGACAATTCTGTTGTCCCATTGCCAAATCATTTCACGTTATGTGACATATCAAAATTATCCCTCCTTGCGCCTCTCATCAGAATGTCTGGTCCCTCTCTCTATCTTCTCCTTCTGGGTCCTTAACTAGTTTATAGAACTTTGCCTTAGAGTATCCCAACTTAACAAAACCAGTGCATTTACTCTAAGTCCCATTGTTTAATATATTTTTATTGATGCATTGTAATTGTACACCATAGTGAGGTTTAGAGTGATAGAAACATACTACACACAGCACTTGGTGTAGTTCTCCTCCCTCTCTCTCTGTTACTGAGATTAGTGTTGATAATTTCATATATGTACATAAGTCATCTTTGATAGAATCTTAGAGAAAAGACATCTTCAAATATAGATAATCTCTAAAAGTAATATATTAAAAGAGAAATCATTAGCTCTGTTAGTTTTAAGATATTTTCTTCTCTAAAAGTGAGCTTGAATATTTCTTCATGATATAAAATGCTTAGTAAGCACTACTAATTTTATGTAATGTTATAATGAAATAACTGATGAGGTATAGTCTCAACAGCTAAGAGCTTTTAACTTTTTTATAAGCCACAATTCAACCTCATAAAGCAAAATAAATCAAATTTGAGTTGGTATAGCAATATGAGACATGACACCATCAGTTGTTTATAGTTTTTAAAACAATTGACTGATTTACCTATTAAGCCATCCAGTTGATGAGTCTATGAGACAAAATTTTCTGCGAGGCTGGGTCAATAGGAGGCAAAAGTTTAAAAAGTTTTTTGAAAAGTTAAAACCAAGCTGTCAGAGTAAGTCTCTTTAATGCATATGCATTCAGGTAGCACATAAGTAGGTGGGGATGGGGAACAAATCTACCATTAAAATGGGGGCGGGAGCAACTGGAGACAGCTTTAGGATTTTTGTCTAGTGTATCTCAACTGATCTTGGAAGCTAAGCAGGGTTGGGCCTGGTTAATACTTAGATGGGAGAATTTTTTGTCTAAACAGGGACAGAAATGTAGGGATCTCTCTTCAAACCAGAGAAAGCTGCAGGATGTTAGGTTTCCAGCATCTGCACAATAGGGAGGAAAAGCAGTTTTGCTAGGTCTTCATGGTTTCATGCTGACCCAGACAACTTATTACTTGAAAATGCAGCCTGAAATATGTGATTTGATTATACTTAGCTAATATTATTAAGGACCTACATGCTAAATATTAAGTACTCAGAATATTAAAATTTTAAAAATGACCCTTTAAGAAGATCCATGTCTATTTTAAGAGATCATGGTATAATTAAATAACATATATTTGATTTATTATATAAAAGGCTGTGAAATTATGTTTAATTCTCACAAAAGTTCTATAAGTACTATTTTGACCACTACTTTACACACAAGACTCTGTAGTTTAGAGAAGCTGAGCAGCAGGGCAAAGATCACACTGCTGACCGATAGCACAGATGGAATAAGGACCACCGTCTGACCTGCCCAGGAGCCTGGCCTGCTAATAAACACCCTGTGTCCTTCGAGGACTGCTCATAGCTGAGCTGGGTCTTAAAGACTGAAGCATCTGCCAGGGGGAGAGGACCCTAAGTCAACCCATTCTCCTGCCTAAGGTGGCTCCTGCCCAGCTTGGTCTCCACATTTCCTGAATGATTCTTTCATCACCATGAGAGTTGGGAGAGTAGGTGTCTCGGCATTCTCACTGCTATGCTACAGAAGACCTGACAACTTAGAGGAAAGATTTATTTGCTCACAGTTTCAGGGGGATTCTGGGTTTAGTTCATGTGGGGCCAGGGTCTGGAGCTAGGGTATGGAGGTAGGAGCAGAGGGAGGGAGAGTACACGGGCTCTGCTCCCCACTCATATCACAGAGGCTGGGAAAAGAGAGAACAGACAAGCAAGGGGTTCAAAGACACAAGGGTATCCCTAAGACCACACCCCCAGCAGCTCCAACCACACTCACCAGTCTAGGTTGCCACCCAGATAAATCCATTACAATGATGAAATCACAACCCTCGTGAATTAACTATATCAACTCCAAACACCAACAAATGAACTCTTCAGGGAACATTCTATAACAGAAGGAAGGTGGTGGGTAGACTCTTCTTCATTTCCTGAACCCCTTTCTGAGGTTTTTCTCTTCTAACTCTCCCTATGTTTTCCTCTGACTGTGCCATTTGTATATGCAAACTTCAGGAATACATCACACAGCTCTGTAGAACAATATGCACAAAGGGGATAAAATAAAGTTTCCTTCATCTAGGCCTCAGACTTACTCTGTAGTTTAGGTTTAAATTGTCTTTCAATACCTGACTTCTTGGCCGTAGTCCCGGGGCAGCATGCCCTTCAGTTGAGCATCCTCAGAAATCTATCTGTCTCTGGATTTGAATCCATCAGGCTGAATCCTAGCCCCTAGAGCTTGATAGCGCTTATTGTCTGACCTCTTAAGTCATTTGCTTCCAAAGTCAATCTCATCAGTCTTCATCCTTGGGCAAAGGTTCCTTCCCCCAACAGGAGTTATCAGTCCCTCACCCAACCCTCTCCCCACCACGTAGTGCTTCCCTCCTGACCCCTCAGGAATCTCAAGAGGGAGCAGCATATGCATGTTCACATTCATAAGTAAACCAAACTTGCTCAACAACATGGCTGTAAAATAATGATATTGTTATGAGTTGGCCTTTTGAAGATTACCCTTCACAAATCTTGGGACAAAGTCTCAGTCTTTTCTTGATTTTTTTAATTGTTCTTGTTGTTGTTTAATTAGCCACAAAGAGATGGTCTTTTGTCACTGTGTCCAATTATAGTTGAAGTAATTTATGTTATTCATAAATTCCCCATATGGGACATGTTACCCCTTCCCACACACGCACATGCCATGAGTGTAGGTGTGATGGTCTCCATGTGTCAGGTCTTCACTGTTAATAGAACTCTGCTCAATTTTATAAAGCCTTCAGTGTATCCATCTCCTTCCCTCATGACCTAACTTTCCAAAAGGTTTTTTTTGTATCTTGCATCTAATATCTCACCTGCTGCTCACTTGTTACTCCAATTTACGGTTGCTAGATGAAATACAGAGTACTCAATTAAATATGAATTTTAAACTAACAAATTATTATTAAAGTTAAATATAATTTTAAATTACTTGTTTATCTGAAATTAAAATTTGACTCCCATATTTTTATTCGCTAACTCAGGCAATCTAGTCTGTGCCTCACTGCTTTGTGAGACACCCTCTCACAAATAACAAATTCCAAAGGCTTTTCTCGACAAAGTTATTGACTCTCCTGTAATTACTAGCAAAGTGTCTCTGCCACTGTGCGAGACACGTGGACCTCTTTAGAGTCCTCTGCTCTCTCTTCTGGCTCTGATTCTGCCACATTTCAACTGTTGTTGTTTTGTTGAGTCTTTTCATTGCTTTTCTTCTTGTCAAGAAGCAGTCTTCCTGGTGATTGAGTTCCAAGTCTCAGGGTGACTGAAACATGCTGTCTCTCTCTGTGTGCCACCATCTTTAATATCTGAGCCTTCTAATAGAATTCTACAACCACATCTGTTGCCACATCATTTTGTGGTATCTCAGTAGAGTAGGCAGAGAAGATAGATCCCTCTCTTGTAACTTTGCACTTGACCAGATGGTGTGTTTCAGGGAATGTTAGTGGATATGACAAGCAAGGGCCATTTTCCATGGGAAGGACTTCTTGCAGACAGGCATTGCTTTTTCAGCCTAGACCTCAAATTTGAGGTGCATACAGGAGATCTGAACCCAACTCCAGCCTACAGCAGAGCTCCCCAGCTGACCTCCAAATATATGAACAGGAGAAAAAAATTGTGCAATGGATCACTGAGATTTGGAAGATTGTCATGGAGCATCACTGTAGCAAAACCTATTTCACTATCCTTCTTTGTCAACATTTCTTCATCGGCAAGTACCATGTGTAACTGTATTGCTAGGCACCAAGGAAGGAACAAAGTGGAATAATATTCTTCAATAATACTTAACTTTGTTTGTACCACAAGATTCCAACATTTCCTCTTTTTCTGTTCTTTCTGTGATTATGCATTTATCTCAAGATTTCAATTATTGCCTCTATGTTAATCTGGCACCACAAGTTCTCCTAACAGACCTAAGTTCCAGACTGTTTGCAGG
This sequence comes from Graphiurus murinus, assembly GCA_004027655.1. Taxonomy (NCBI): domain Eukaryota; kingdom Metazoa; phylum Chordata; class Mammalia; order Rodentia; family Gliridae; genus Graphiurus; species Graphiurus murinus. The sequence goes on from PVLC010021435.1 coordinate 7,929, forward strand.
GTATCTCCCAATGATACAGCTCCTCAAACTGGACAAATCCAAAGAAGATACTGATATACACACCCAGAGTAATATTATTTCTGTGGTTCACTAACATTTTCCAAGTTTCAAAATATGATCATGCTCCAGGTCTGGTGGTACATGTCTGTAATGCAGGTTCTTGGGAGGCCAAGACAGGAAAATAGCAAGTTTGAGACCAGCCACAGCAATTTAGAGAGATCCTCAGCAACCTAGCAATACCCTATTTCAAAACAAACAAATAAAAAAATTTAAAAGGGCTAGGGATGAAGCTCAGAGGTAGAATATCACTGAATTCACTCTCCAGTACCCCACACACATAATACACACACACTCATGCATCATACAACATTTTGGTCAACAGTGATGGTATATACCATATGACCTAGGAGTATGGGAGGCTATACCATCTATGCTGTGTAAATACACTCTGAGAATTTTGCACATATACAAACTCTCCAAAAAAAATTAATTCCTTAGAACATATCTCCATAATTAGGCAACACATAACTATATTTGATTTATTTTTGAGATTGATGAAAAAAAAGTAGTGATAGATTAAGGAAAGTCCATGAAGAGTTGGCTGAGGATGGGCTCTATTCATATCTTATCAATCATACAAATTGTTATTATTTATTTTATACCAAAAAATCACCAAGCAATCCACTATATAATATCAAAGTAAATGAAAAAAAGCTCTGCTCTAAAGGAATCTGCTACTCAGCCCAAGATGAGAGAGTGGTATGGCACATTAAGAAGGCTTTGTGTGTGTGTGTGTGTATGTGTGTGTGTGTGTGTGTGTGTGTGTGTGTGTAACTGGGGATTGAACGTAGGGGCATTCTATCTCTGAGCTATATCCCCAGTCCCGTGTATTTTTTATTTCGAAACAGGATCTTATTAAGTTACAGGGCACTGGCCTTGAACCTGTGATCCTCCTGTCTTAGCCTCCCAACCACTGGAATCACAGGTGTGCACCACAGCACCCAGCTAAAAAGGCTTTCTTAAAGAAGTAATACTTCAGTTGAAACCCACAGAATAGAAGGGAGTGTAAGACATTCCAGGCAAAGAAAACCTGTGCTGAGGCCAGAGGAAGGATAATGTGCCACACTAAGACCACTGTCAGTGAAACACGGAGCTCAAAGAAGCCAGAAAGTCAGGCAAGGGCAGATCTTGTGGTGTTCTCTTTAACCTCTCTGAAAATCCTGGGTGTGGGGGTTACAACTCTCTGTAGGCTTTTTACTACAGGAAGAACTCCTTTAGTAAAAGTCTATCTTCTCACATACTTAGTGTTCAATATTTTTCCATGGATGTAGTAGTTGGGTAGCCACCATAGAGAATAGGACATGGAATGTATAATAGCTTGGGCACAGTAGAAATTCACTTTTATCTGGCAAACATTATTGGTAGAGCGAACAGATATACAGGAGTAGTCCTCTTCTACACCGTATTTAGGGACCCAGGTTGGGGGAAGGCCTGGAATCTTTAGTACGTGACCCCTCAGCTCTCTGAAAACTGGCTCCATTGCAGCCACCTAGAATAAGAAAAACAAGTACAGCCAGGTGTAGTGGTGCACATCTGTAATGCCAGTACTTGGGAGGCTGAGACATCATGATTGCAAGTTCAAGGATGGCCTCAGCAACCTAGCGAGAATCTGTTTCAAAAAACCAAAAGCAAAAAAGGCTAGGGATGTTCTACTCAGAAGTAGAATGCCCCTGGGCTCAATCTCCAGAACCACAAATAAATAGGAAGAAAGGGAGGGAGGAAGGAAGGAAGAAAAAGAAAGAAAGAAAAGAAAGAAAACCTAGGCACACAGTCACGTGTTATGGGCCAGGTCTGATGTGCATACTTGGCTTACAGTCATAGTCCCTCAGCTAGAGTTCAGTCTCATGGTCTCACCTAACTGCAAAGGAGAGTGTGTGATCACCCAGAAACATGAACATGAATTGTGATAAGCAATAAACAGTCTTTGCACCAGAGATCGTCCCAGTGAATGAATGAATAAATGGAGGTCAAAGCATCTTTTCTGGACTAGTGGCTTTGAGTAGAAAGGCATGAGTGCCCAGGACTAGAAAGCAGAGCCTCAAAGATGTAGTTGGCCATCCCTTCCAAGGGCTCTCTGTCTTCTAAGAACAGCACCCAGGTGAAACCAGGCATGATTTCCTGCTCATTTAGATCTGACTAGTTCAATTAAAATTGTTAAGCTGATACCCTTACAGTAACGTGTGAGGAATTTGTTTCTCTTTGGAAGTGTGTGTATGGGAGAGGGATTACTGGGGATTGAATCCTCTGAGCTACACCCCTAGCTTTATTTTATTTTGAAACAGTATCTCCCTAAGTTGCTGAAAGCCTCACTAAGTTGATGAAACTGGCCTCAAACCCAAGATCCTCTTTTCTCAGTCTCAAAAGTATGGGATTATAGGAGTACATTACCACATCCAGCTCTTTGGAACACTCTTGATTAGAGTTTTTGAAATTATGCTCTAAAAAACTAAGGAACATTATTTGAGCATGACTCTAGCAGTGGTGGAGGAGATAGAATGGATGGCAGGCAAGCAGGTCCCAGGACCTTCACTCTTGCTCCAACCATAGCTCTGAATGACTTTATTGATATCTGGGGAAGAGAGATGTTAATGAGAGTCAGCTAGGTAAGTTCCACTTTTGTGAAAGTTAGGGGAACCCTAAGAGTGATCCCTTTAAAAATCTAAGAGCAACTAAACACCTAACATGATTCTGAGCTGTATAAAAACTTCTTGGGAAAATAGGGTTTGATATCTCTCTAGTTGGCAGAGAGATAAGCAATCGAACCACACTGGTGTTAGGTGGCCTTGTTTTGTTGAATGAATTCAGAATTTTGATTCTCCTTCCTTAACATCACAAGCACATTGGTTTTTAGTCTTCTCCAGAGGTACCACCATGAAGCCCAGCAGCAGGCTAAGTATTAGCTAGCTTCCTGAAATCCTCCCAGCCCAGAAGCACAGGATGTACAGGAAATGAAAGACTGATTAGGATTCAAAACTGTCTATGCAGCAGCGAGTCTTCCCCTGCTAGGGGTCTGCTTAATATCTGTCAGTTTCCACTGATTTACTAACAGGAAAATCGCGGGTTTTTTATATGATTTTTCTCTATATTCTGTTACAAAAGAAATCTCACTCTGACCCACTAGCTCAATGCCAAAAGCTCAAAATTAGAGTTTCAGATTGTCTTTGCCCTCTGTCGGTGAAAGTTGGAACCTTAGAAAACAAACGGGTGCGGTGGCGCATCGTGGCCACAAGATGGCAGAAGTGCTTCGTGCAGCTCCAGGAATACTCTAGGCTAAAAACCCTTTGAAGGGAAGATACTACTGTGGAAGTCGCTAGTGAAGAATATTAAGACTAAGGCTGACTACACCTTATGGTTAAGGACTAAAGTTATAGGAAAATAGCCTTTTTAATGGTGTAGAAAAATCTGTTTAAGAGCTTTATTAATTCACTTCATAATTATAAACATGCATCTTTATCTCCATTAAGAATTAGGCTGCCTGTGGCGGTACATGCTTGTAATCCCAGTACAGAGGCTGAGACAGGAAGATAGCAAGTTCAAGGATAGCGTCAGCAACTTAGTGAGACCCTGCTTAAAAAATAAAATAAAGTGAAGAAGGATTAGAGGTGTAGCTCAGAGATAGGGTTCAGTCCACAGTACTGGGGGAAGGGGGAGTCAGAAGGCCTTATTTTGTTGAATAAACTCTGAATTTTGATTCTCCTTCATTAACATTGCAGCACACTGAGCCCTTCCTATGCAAAGCCCGGGCCTCTGACCTGAGAAGCAGCAGCAGCAGCATCACCTGGAGCTGATTGGAGATTCAGAACCTCAAGTCACACTCCAGATGCGCTGACTCAGAGAGTCTGCTGTTTATCACAATCCCCAGGTGACTTATATGGACACTAATGTTGGAAAAGCTCTGCTAAATGATCCTTGCTGGTAAGTTTTATTTGCTAAACATTGAGATCCTTAATTTTTTTTTTCTTGTTACTAAGAACTCCTTAAGAGCACCTCAGGTATGAGCAGTGGTTGGCACAGTGGGAGAAGGCTCTCTGAGCCCTTCTTTGAACCTCAGTTGGGATCAGCTTTGATGAAGATGGAAGGTCAGTGTGGCTGCACTGATTGAAGACCATACAAAATTCTGTGATCTTGGCCCTGGCCCTTTAGTGAAGCATTTTCACAGGCAAATGAAAACAATAAGTGCGAGGGGTGCCAGGGACATTGACTAAAAAGGAAAAAGAAGAAAGGAAAGGGGGTAAAGATAAGAAAGACCAAAAAAAGCCCCCTGGAGAAACCTTTGATTTTTCTCATTCCTAATTCCATGTAGGGACAGAGCAAGTAGTGATGAAGTTCGTCTCAGTAAGTGAGGCCTGGGCTGTGAAAGCATCCCTGCTTTGAGGTTCTCAGATGAAAGGGCCTCTGCAAGGACAGAATGATGGCAGCTGGCTTGGCATTTGAGCAGGAGACAGACTCTGGTGTGGCCTCTCTCTGTTTAAAAGCAAAGAATGCCTGCCAGTGCTGCAGGGTTCCACATGGTCCCACTGTGGATTGGCGAGCTCTCTGGCCAGGCCCTGGTTGCCAAGGAAACCGCTGCAGGAGAGATGGGCTGTCTGGGTTCTTGGTTGACTAGTGGAGCCGAAAACAGAATCTCACATGAAAGATGGATTTCGGCAACCGGGGCAAAAGCAAATGGCAGTTCCTAGAAGGGAACATGCCTAACTTCTCCAGAAGAGCTAGCTCATTTGGATGGAACTCTTAGCAAAGAAGGAAGTAGCCTTCTCAGGAGCAGCAAAGAGACTTAGAGACCTTAAACCTGAACTTACATGTCCCACGGAGAGCCTCGTCTTGGCTGGACACAAGTCGTATCGTTCCTGTTGCAGATAAACCTGGAATGCAATGACTAAGTCAGCCTCAGAGAACACCCTTGTCTTTCGTTGGCACAGTGCCCATCAAGGGCCAGAAGTGAGCGCCGATGTGCCATCTTCTCTCCTGGGGGTGGTAGGGCGACCTGGATGAGCCTTATTTGGGCACATGGGGATTTTTCTTGACTGCCCCCAAATGAAATTAGGTTTTTAAAAATACTTTTATCAATGCATTGCAATTATACCTCTTAATGAGGTTCAAAGTCATACAAACAAACACGCACACAGTGCGTGTGTGATTCCCTTCAGGTCCCAGCCTGCTGCCCACCCCAGCCATGCACAACAGTGATATGGGTAGCAACACCTGACGCCTTCGTGCAGGGGCACAGCGTGATTTAAACGGTTTCTTTCATCAGTTCTTCCCTCCCCTCCCCACCTTGGCCCCCATCTTCTCCCACTCTTGTATCGTTCATTTGTCTCAATTACTAAAGTCCCTTTTGATTCCTGTTTTTCTCTCTAACTTCCACGTATGAGAGAAAACACCCGACCCTTGACTTACTGGCACTGGCTGATCTCACTTAGCATAGTATTTCCTAGTTCCAACCATTTTCCTGCAAATGACATGATTTTGTTGTTCTTTATGGATTAGCAAAATTCCATTTTGTGTACATACCACATTTTCATTATCCATTCATCTGCTGACAGACACCTGGGCTGGTTCCAAAATTTGGCTATTGCAAATTGTGCTGCTGTAAACATGGATATGCATGTATCACCATAGTATTCTGACTTTAAATCTTTTGGAAAAATACTGAGGTGTTTGGGAATAAAGAGAAAAAACTAATTTCATATATATGAATATTTATAAGCATAAATATTTCAAATATGAAAATAATTTTTCTTCTTTGTTTCCATGGAACAACATTCATGCCTTTACTAGCTCATTCTACTATTATTATTTGGGGGATATCTAATCCTTTTGTCATTCAAATGTTTCCTTGGGATCAAAGATTCTATTTATCTACCACAAGTGCTTGGCACAGTACTTGACATAGCAAGTCCTCAGAAATTATTTGTCTCTCTCAGTGAGAGCTGAGAGAAGGTAAAAAAGACACAACCAAGGAATGTTGAGATTTTCAAGAAAACTTCAATGAAGCAGAAACAATATAATCACCACATGGGAGACTCACTAGTGGCCACCAATTTCTGTAATTCTTGTATCTGTTTTTCATGTCTCCTCCACTCCTGAAAGGTAAGTGGTGTTGCCCATAATTAACAGAAAGCAAACTGAATCCCAGAAAGGATAAATAAGTGAGTTAGATGTCACTCGTAGCCAGTATCTCGGCCAGCTCTTCCTGCTGCGAAGCAATGTTCCTAGACTTTAAGACTAGGAACATTGTGCTAGACTATTAGAGCCTTAGGTGGACCCTGTGCAGCTTTGCAAATGGTACCTCCCAGAATGTAGAGGGCAGTGGCCTCTTGCAGTGGGGAAGACATCCTTGGTTCTCATGAGATTAGATTCCAGGTTGGGTGGGATTCAACCAGGACCTGGTGATGTGGGTGTAATAAAGCTAGTGTGTTAACATGTGGATGCATTGGGCTCAAATCCAAGCTCTAATGATCACTAGCTCTGTGATCTTTTGCAAGTAACTTAAACATTTTGTTCTTTGAATCCATCATCTTCAAATTAGGGTAAATAATATTACTTTCCTAAAAGAAAAAATTGTGAGAATTAAGTCAGATAATATATGCAACTATAAATAATATAATTCCCAACACTTGTTAAGAGCTTAATGGATTATCATCATCTTTATTACTAATGCTATCATGCTAATTATAGACACTATTTTGGTTTGTTTTTGTGGGTATGGTGCTGGGGATTAAACCCAGAACCTTGCACATGCTAAACAAGTATCTACCACTGAGCTACATTCCCAGCTCAAAAGTGTTTTTTTTTCTTTGTTTGTTTGTTTGTTTTTAATCAAAAGTTTAAGGAGCCGGGCGTGGTGGTGCATGCTTGTAATCCCAACATTCACATTCGGAAAGCTGAGACTGGAGGATCCGGGTTCGTTCGTGGCCAGCCTCAGCTACCTAGTGAGACATTCTGCAACTTAGTGAGACCCTGTTTCAAAATAAAGAATAAAAATAGGGCTGGGGGTGTAGCTCAGAGGTAGAATGCCCCTGATTTCAATCCCCAGTACCGGGGGAAAAAAAAAGTTTAAGGAGCTGCTCAAACTTAAGCAACACTTGATTATCATTTCAAAAGCTTAGAGAAGACAAAAAAGTGTCACCAAAGGAAAGAGAGAGGTCAGTTGAGATTCTCCTCACAGCTTGCCAACAAGTCCTTGTGGGATTTGCATAAATCATTTGACACTTTTTTCGCATCTGTGAAAGAAGGTAGTAAAAGTGAAGAGTAATTGGTAGAAGTACTTTGAAAGCTAAAAAGTACCACGCAGAGGCTCTTTTTCCATATTAATCACCTAAAATTCACAAAATCACTTTAATTTTTCTTCCCTATTTAATGTGGATAGCATGGAATACATTTGGGTCTCCTCACTTTTCCACTGCCTCACTAGCTGTTCAGGGTGCCAGAGAGGAGACACATGTTCTTCCCAGGAAACTCATGGTTAAATCTTAGCTTCAGGATATGGTTTCTCTCCCTTCTTTCCTTCCTTCCTTCCTTCCTTCCTTTTTTCTTATTTGGGGCATTCTACCTCCAAGCTGCAGCCATTTTTAAATTTTATTTCATTTTGAAACTGAGTCTTGCTAAGTTGCTGAGAGTCACACTTAGTTGCTGATTCGGGCCTCAAACCTGCGATCCTCCTGTCTCAGCCTCCCAACTACTGAGATTACAGGCATGCACCTCCACACTGGGCTGCACTTTCTATTTCTTGGTAACTTTTCTAGTTCCGTAAATTCATTTTCATACACTAATCCATGTTTTCCTAAGCAGAAGATTCTCCGTGGCCTGGCCAAACTGTCTGCAAGTAATTTGGCAGGCTGGGAAGCACGCTTTGCTGGTTCCTCCATAGCCACTCATGCTAGGGGTCACGATTAGAACCAGTCAGCAGCTGCTGAGCAGTGACCCCTTAATTGCCAGTTTGTAGTATTTGCCAGAAATTCTCTACTCCCTGGTAGGATGAGCTGTTCTCGTCCTTACTGCTTAAAAAGCGCACGTCCTTATCGGCTACCAGTGCTCCTCCCTCTCACAGACCAAGGCATTTCGAATGCCACTGCCAGTGTTCACGTTAACTAGACATCTTGGTAACATCACAGAGCATAGTTCAATTCCCCCTGCCCAGCACCAATCTCCTGAAAGCTGCTCAGCAGCTCTGTTCCAGAGTCTGCTCACTTCCATCCTGCAGTATTTATGCAATTTGCTCCAGAATGTTCAATTGATGGAATCATTGTAAACTGAAAAGCTTTGGCTCAAATATCCATTCATTTCACTCAGTTAACACAGCCTTCACCTTTCCAGTTATCCAGTTATAGAGTTCACAGCCCTACTTGGGATTCCTGCTGCTTTTCCAGAGACAATTCCAAAAGTGTGGTTAGCACACCCGGGCTGTCTAGCTTTGAATCAAACAAACCAGCTCCTGTTAGCTTTGTAAAAGAAGCCAGAAAGAGACAGAAATGCAGTGATGCATTATATTTAGCATTGCATATGCTTGGTCAAAATCAGCCTTCCAAAATTACAGTGCCAGAACTCCAGCTTAAGTCCCTAAATGTGATTGAATCCAAAAATGTTAAAGTTGGAAGGAGCAGTCTATTTTCAAAGTCACTAGGTCTAGAAAGGTAGTGTGACCTTTGAAACCTAGTTTGTGGTAGAGGCAGGACTAGAACCCAGGTATAAGCCCAAGACGACCACCACTGTTATCTTACAGTCTCTTACTTTTGTGTGTGCTTTAGAATAAAGAAATGGTTCGAACTGTTTGCAGACATTATCTCATTAGATTTGCTCACATGTTGTGTCAATTGCTATATACCAGTCTCATAAGTGAAATGGAACCGTCCCGGACTGATTTACACTTCCCCCTTCTCTGTCTCTAGAGTTCGCTCCTCAACTGGAAAGATCTCAATTTGGATCCATTCCGAAATGTTGAAATGCCAGAAGCCACATCTCCACGTGCACGAGATAGCTTTGCTCTCTTGTTTCTTCCTTGACACAAGCTCAGGGATTCAGTGTAATCTGAGCAGGCTCAGTAAGAATTATTTAGTGACAGATACACAAAGGAAACATGACCAAAAAAAGACAGCAAATGAGAGAGATCTGTTTTGGAAGAGACTCAGTTGCTTGTCCCCTGGCTTCTGCTGACATTCAAAGGGATTAAGACAGAATGAAGGAAGAGTGACTAACACAGCAGCAGGCTCACCTTGAAGGGTGTAGTCCCTGTGTGTCCCTGCTTGCAGGAGGGACAGGAGGGGTGGGGAGGAGGGTAGGATCCCAGGGGAATTGAGCCAGCACGCACGCGCGCGCACACACACACACACACACACACACACACACACACCCCTGGCTAATGGTGGTCAGGAGGTCTGGAGTCCTACCTAGGCCCTGCCTCAAGCGTGGATGACTCAGAATCCCCCTCCCAACTAGGATATGGAGAGTTGAACCATATCATTGGTATTAAACATTATTATTATTATTATTATTATTATTATTATTATTGCTGTTATTTGCAGAAGCAAAAGGCTTTCTTCAGTGGAAATCAAAAGCTTAACCTATCAGAGTGAATTTTTTTTTGATGGAATGATTTTTGTCTGTGTGTGGTACTGGGGATTGAACCCAGGGGAATTTTACCTATGAGTGACGCCCTCAACCCTCAGCCCCATTTTATTTTTTTATTTTGAAACAGGATGTCATTAAGTTGCTGAGGGTCTCTCTAAGTTGCTAAGGCTAGCCTTGAACCTGTGATCCTCCTGTCTCAGTCTCCCAAGTACTGGGATTGCAAGCATATGCTGCCATGCCCAGCTGATGGAGTGATTTTCATAGTGGATGGGTAAAGCGTTTCCACTGCAGGCCCCCACCCAGGCCCCTAGAGCAGTACCTCCATGCTCTGTTGAGCAAGTCTGAAAGCAGAGCTCAGGATCTCTCATTTCTCACCTTATCATTTTCCCTTCTTGTCACTCTGTCCCCTACACATCACCAGGAGAGTAAGTGGGATCCAGATGGCTTACCTCATCCTCCCAGCTCCAGCGTCAACATGAGCATTACTGTCCAGATGGCCCTGAAAAGAAGAACCCAGTGCCAACCCTACCACTGAGTGGCTTAAGACTCATGGCCAACAGGTAGAACTTAAAAAGTATATTTTACTAGATCTATAAGGACCTTGAAATAGCTAAACAACCATTTGATAAAAGGCATTTCTCTTTGTGAATACAAAATATAAACTCTATGTAAGTTACTGTATTAGTCCTCTTATTGATAAGAATGACGCCAGATAGGTACATCTCTCAGCTTCATCTCTTGCCAGTTCACATGCCTGGGCCAACATGGACATCTTCCCTTCCAATTCTTTTATTTTATTGTCTGGCATGAAAAAAAAAGCTGGGTTCTGTATTGTGAGATAACACAGAAAGAGTTTTTCAGGTAGTCAAAGGAAGAGTGATAACAGAGATCCTTTCCCTAACTCCTACTGCATTTGTTTGTTTTGTTTTGTTGGCTCTCAGTCCTTAAAATCACTGGAGCCTAGTCATTTGTATATACAAATTGTGAACCTTTTTCTGTAACATTCCATGTTTATATCAGTGTGAACATCTATAATGCTTGTTGTTTATCACCTAAAATGTAATTTTTATTGATTTTTAAAGAAGTTTTACAAAACTGCCAACAATACCATTTTGTAATATACTTGAATTTTTCTCTAAAATGTCAAGGGTAACATTGCCTTAAAATGATTACAAATACAAAAATACAAGAAGAGCTAAGTGTGAATTCCCTGTTCTTTTAGAATTTTGGCTGAGGTTCCAAAGTAAGGAAGGGTGTTAGATATCTGTACATTCTAAAAGGAGATACCAGAGGAATGAAGCAACACTTGCTAAGGGGTAATCCAAAACTCAGTTCATCCCAACACTCTTCGTCTAGGGTATTTACAAAACAAGGAGTTGGGTGCCATGGTCCACACCTGCAATCCCAGTACTTGGGAGGCTGAGACAGGAGACTCAAAGGTTGACAACCTAGCAAGACCCTGTTTCAAAATAAAAAATGAAAAGGGTTTAGGATGTAACTCAGAGGTAGAATTTCCCTGAGTTCAATCCCCAGTACCAAAAATAAATAAATAAATAAATAAACAAGATTGACTGTGGGAAGTTTGAGAGTGAAGGTTTTCCCTGGGGACAGTGCTAGGATACAGTGTCACCCTTTCAGAATAAGCAAGGAGGACTGGTTTTCTCCCACCATGGGGTAGGTAAAGAGCACTTCCAGAGAGTCACTCACAGGGGAGTGGGCACTTGGCAAAACCAGGGAGACTGCCCATTCCATGGGATGTTTGCAAGCTGGTATTCTGGAACATAGGGAGGTGAGGTCGTCAAGTGTCTGCCTCTCACTTGGGGGAGTCAGAGGGGTAAAGGCAGTCTATAGAGTCTCTCAAGGCAGGGAGAATACAGAGTTCTCAGAGCGCGGGGAGGCTTCACTCCTATTGTGGGTTTTCCTCCAGCAGGGGAATTCGTGAGAAATTACTGGTCCTGAATCACATCCCTGGGGACTCTACCTGGGAGAGTTTCCTTCCAGGAGGAAGGCATCTTCAGCGGAGACTAGAGATATTCAGCTAGAGGGGATGTAAGTGAGGTTCGTAAATGACAAATGGGAGATCATGTGACTTCATCTGGGAATTGGAGCTGCAGCAGGTGACAGGAGAAAGGCTTAGAAAGACTTTGTGAGTCCATGAAAATAAATGCAGCAGAACTCAGCTTTTGGATGCCTCCCACATGCAGGAGAGCAACCCGAGCCAGATGACACCCTTCCTATCCCTTCCTTCTCTCCCCAGCTTTAATACAGCACTGCAGCAAGCAGAAGCAACACAGAGAGGAGGAGCTGGGAAGAAACAAATCGTCAATCCATCATGCTCTCCATCTCACTGTAGTTTTCTGAGCCTGAATTTGGCCCATGTTGGCAGAATTAGAAGTATGGATTGGAGAAGAGGTTATTATCTTGCCATATGATCAGGCTGGACGTTTCAAAAACTTAGGGAAAATTTCAAACATGCAAAGTAGAATGCTACAATGACCATCCCCATCCTTATCACCCATCTATTTATGCCCTACTCTCATCCTCCACGTACTAAGTAAAAGCAAAGCTATCCTGACTTGTGATTCCTAAATGGAAAGTTTCCATTTCACGTCTGTCCACCACTAGTAGCTTCCAGGCCCCTTGGCTCTTCTTTTGGCTCCACCCAGAAACCAGTCAGAAAGTGTGGGGGTGCTCCCTCCTATGCCTGCACATATTCCAAGGGTTTTATGGTGTTTACTAGGTATGGGTAAATAGCCTTGGTTTTAGTGTTTTGTGGTTGCCCAGTTCAGGGAAGGATCAGTCCCCTCCTCGATATCTGTTTGGGTATTCAGATGGATGTTGACATGATGTACCTGAAGGGAATGAAAGGGGTTATTACTCATATAGTAGCACTTTCTGAGCAGACCATGGAAGCCATTGCAAGTCCTTCTGGAATGCCTTGAACCAAGTGAAGAGTAAGTAGTTTTGATTTTTGTTGTAGTTAGGAGGTGAATCCTGTGTGAGTTTCATACAACTCAGAGAATAGCTCCCCTGCCCGCTGAATGCCAGCTTGAGGTGTCTGTGCTCTCTGGGACTGCACCCCAGCAGGCTGAGTCCTCTGGCAGTGTAAGATAGAGGGGCAGAAGTTGCCGCAGATAACATTTCCTTCCAAGGAACAGTGCTTTGCCAAATGCAGAAGCCAACAGTGGCAGGGAATGCATCCCAGCAGCAGCTCTCCCAGGGAGAGCTCAATATACATCATATACGTGGCTCTTCACGGATGAGTTTCTAGGAATATTTTATTCCCTATTTTTATTTTATTTTCTTCCCTACCATGGATGCCAGAGGTCCTAATTGGTCCATAGGAGAATTAATTCAGCCAATCAGCAGGTATCAACACCCAAGATCCACCCATAGCTTCTCAGTGCTCACCTGGATAAACTGGTTGTTTTAAATTCCAGGACTTGTGAATCAACTCATACCTGAGAAACTACTTAGGACCTTCTCAGTTTTGAGTGGGAAACCATGAACTCTACCAGAGAAAATTGCTTCTTGTAATGTACCAATGCACCCCAAAATATTATAAAGCCTAAATGTCTCAACCCTCAGGATAGTTTCTCTCTAGAATGTATTACTTCTTAATTACTAAGAGCCTTTTGTGACAGAGTATAAATAGTGGTGTGCTAAAGCCAGGTCATAGGAACCCAAAGTACACACTTCTTCCAATGAGGCTTACAGAGAGCATTTTATAGAATTACATGTTATTTTAAGCTGATAACAGCTTTGATCACTAAAAAAAATCACTACATTTTCCCTCCCTCTCTATTTTATGTCTTTGATATCACCGTTTGTTTTGATGTAAAAATTATATTGTATATTCCTTAACCAGGTATCGTGGATGTAGTTATTTATGATAGTTTTATCTTTGAACCTTTACACTAGAGATTTAAATGATTTACATACCACCATTAAAGTAGTATTCTGTATTTGATTTTATCTTTTCCATTTTTACCAAAGAGCTTTGAACTTTCTTAATGATTTCATGTTGTGAATCAGCATCCTTTCATTTTATCTTGAGGAACTCCTTTCAGCATCTCCTGAAAGACAGGTGTAGAGGTAGCAAACTCCCTCAGCCTTCATTTGTATTTTTCTCGCCTTCATTTCTCAAGGAAAGATTGTCCAGGTATAGCATTCTTGTTTCATTTTTTTTTCTTTCAGCACTTTGAATATATCATCACCACTTTCCCCTGACTTGCAAAGTTTCTGTTGAGAAGTCTACTAATAGCCTTATGCAGTTTCCCTTATGTGTGATGTCTCTTGTCTCTTGCTGCTTTCAAGGTTCTCTTTTGTCTTTAACTTTTGACAATTTGATTAGAATGTGCCTTCTTCCTTCGAGTGTTCTTCTTTGGGTTCTTCTTGCTTGGGTCCTTGGGATTCACTATGAATCTGAATATTCATATCCCTCCCAACTCACATGGGTGGCTTGAAATTAGCTATGGTGTGAAAATGTACACAATAGAAACTGGAAAATGCTATAAATTAGGACTTTTTATTTTTTAACCAGAGAGTCAATCATTAAAAACTTGTTAAGGTAGAATGTGGAGAGGGGGAAGTAAATGAAACTTTGAATATTTTAACTAAACATTGCAGAAACAGACAACTTTTTAAAGTGAAATGACTTGATTTTCATCTTTTTCCTTAGCTCTCACTTGGCTTATTTCCTTGCTCTTTCCATAAATGAGAACAAAATTATGCATTGTGATATATCTTCATAATTCCCGTCTTGAAACATTATATGAGGCAGTATGGCATATGATTTAAGAGCTTGGACTCTGAGTCAGAAATCTGGGTCTGCCACTGTCTAATTATTTGACCACAGGAAATTTAATTAAGCCTGAAACATCTCAATTTCCTTATCAGAAAATATGGACAACAAGAGCCCTTATTTATGGATTTAGAATGAGACACAAATAAGACGATGCCTGGCATATGGTAGGCACCCATTAGATATTTGTCAAATAAATGCTGTTTGTGTGCTTATAAACACATTTTGTCAATGTCTAGTATATGCCAAGTGCTTAATAAATGTTAAATAATATAAAGCTAATTCCAGTAGAATTACTATCAGTAATAATTTATTCACTTTCTTAAACCTTTCCACATACACACCAGTTTCTTAAAATAATATGTCAGGATATGTTCTTTGGAAATTTGACAAGTTACTCTAAGATAAAATAATACACATTTATTTCCTCTCACACAAAAGCCTATTCACTGCTCAAACAAGCTAAAGAAGAAGGATAGGCTAGATCGAGGAGAGCAGACAAAAACTGGTGCACTCACATGTGACAGCTTGCAGATTCTGGGCATGCTATAGCATATTTTCAAATAATATTCATCAGTCATCCCTTCTGTGCTTACTGCTTTATATATTTTGACCACATGATCTGCTGAACATACCCAATGTAATATTCATTTTCATATTTGAGTTTTTAAATTTTTCTGAGTAATGCACTAGCTACTTTAGCCCATATGATGTTCAGTTATCTTAGAGATTTAAAAAATACATTTAAAAATTAAAGAAGAAAATTTGGCTTAAAATTGCATCATTTTTAAGTAGCTATAAATTTCTGTGAGTGTCTTTCTTATCTGCTATTGGGGGGAGATTTATGCCTCTTTGTAAAATTCACTGTGGGGATTTGGAGAGATTAATAGCATCAATAGCAGTTAAGGGAAACAGAGACAATAGCAACTATTTGCTTTGGCCAAAAAGAAGGAAAAATAGAAGCAAATAGAAAACTTAATGCACTAGTAGTCAGCCGCCAGTAGAAGCAGTGCTTTTGTGGATCAACAAGTATGTAAATTTATATTTACGATAGAAAAAATTCATAAGGAAAAGTAGCCAGAATTAATGGAGGCCTATACAAAATGCTTTCTGATCAGTTCCCCCACCACCTCTGCTTCCTGTTTCTTCTCTATTCTCTGAGAATTGGTACAATTCAAGTGTCAGCAACCAAATGGCATGTGCAGTTAATAGCCTATCTACATGGAGATTTCTATTAATTAGTTAGGGTCAGCCGGGCGTGGTGGCACACGCTTGTAATCCCAGCATTCGGGAGGCTGAAACCGGAGGATCCGGGTTCGCGGCCAGCCTCAGCTACCTAGTGAGGCACTCCGCAACTTAGTGAGACTCGGTTTCAAAATAAAGAATAAAAAATAGGGCCGGGGGTATAGCTCGGAGGTAGAATGCCCCTGAGTTCAATTTCCAGTACCGCCAAAAAAAAAAAAAATTAGTTAGGGTCATGTGCTCAAAATTTTCTTGTGGTAGACACTACAAAAGTATGAAGCATGCTGCCTGATCCTGCAAGTTCACAATCTGCATAGGGAATAAAGTCTTAGACACCTGCCACAGCACTAAGCAATAATGCACTACACATATACCTAAGTGCTAGTTTTAGACAGTTTACCACTTGGAGAAGTAACTCAGGAGGGAAAGACTCCAGACCATGACAGTTGAGGTAGGATTGAACTGGATCATGAGAAAGGGTATTATTACTATTTTGGTGCTCCAGATTAAACCCAAAGGCATCTACCTCTGAGCTATCTCTCCAACCATTTTAAATTTTTATTTTGAAACAGAGTTGCTGAACCTGTGATCTTTCTGTTTCAGCCTCCCAAGTACTGGAGTTACAGGTGTGTGCCACCAAGCCCACCTGAAAGGTATTATTCTGGAAAAAATAGAAGACTTGGGAGTTGGAGTGGAGGTAAAAGTGCCTGTCAATGAAAGGCCAGTAGGATTCTGGGAAGTTACAAAGGTCAAGCTATGCCATCTAAATATAACCCGTAGGGTGGGCATATGCTGCAGAGTATCTCCATGTCTGTATGGGACTCATGTCTCATTTCCTCAGTAGCTGGCTGATCTCTTTTATTTTATATTGAAACCCGTAAGTGTTGATTTTCTTGTTATTTCTATGTACTTCATACAATCTAATTATGTTGTATTTAAATCATTTTTACTTCTGCTAGGAGAGAGTTTTAAGTAGGCAAAGGATGAGCTGGAAATCTGTTGTAGAAAATTAGTTATCTCAAAATGCATCCATATTTCTCTATTTACTGCCCAGGATGTAGAAAAATAATCAGAAATCTCCTTTTATATAACAGAATTGTGGAAAATATTCTGATTGCTTCATTTTAATATATTTATTTTAAGTAAGTACAACAGTAGAGAAAATAATGTCGAATCATGTAACCACCAGCCCCTACTGAAATATACATAAAGGTGACAGTATGTTCTGCCAAAACCAGATTCACAGCTCGTAGATATTAAGATGCTACAATCAGGACACATCCATTTGGGGCTCTTAAAAATAATTTCTTTTTCATCATCAAATCTAGCACATGATTTTCACAAGGTAAGAGTGACTTGGGGTTTTCATTTGCAACATCACCGGAACAATTAAACTGGTAGTTATCATAATCATGATAAAGTTAAGGACATTGATTTAAGCCAAAAAAAAAAAAATCAAGGATACTTGGCTTAGACAGGACAATCATCCTGAATAAAATAAATAAAAGTAAACTGTCAAAAATGAATACATTTTTAAAGCAGATTTAATACTAAAATCTTTGGGAAAACTGGATCCTACTTCATTATCACTGTTTACTTAACAGATGGTAATTAAAGAAATAAGTAGAAACCTAAGGGCATATTAAAGTGGCAACATTTTAAAAGTTTTAAAGCTGTCCTAAGTTGTAGTGCTTGCCAAGTTTCCATCTTAATTAACCTCTGCTCACGATATTTTGTTCCTCAGCTTCTTAGTCACATACTCACAACATGCACGGAGACTGACTCACTGCACCCATCCGTTTAGTATCCGCCACCAATCTCTTACAGCTCCAAAATGACAGAGTTCCCAAAGTCCAAACAGCTCTTATGGTTTTTTATGGAACTTATTGTGGGACTTGACCTTATCTTTGGCCACCTCTGCAAGTGTTACAAACAAGGCCCAGGAACAGTAAAGACTGAGAAAATTTGGGGTAACTATGTAAGAAAAGGGATGGTGTAGTGTGACAGAGAGATGGTGGCACAGGACTGGATGACAAATTAGAAGCGAGAAAGTAGACATAATGAATATAGAATGACATCATTATTTCAAGAAGATCATTCAGGGAGAGAGAAAGTGTAGATTACATCACATTATATCTACTGACAAAAGCCAATGTATAAAATGTTACAGAAGACAGAAAATCATAAAAAGCATAGATTATAAACTTTAACAATAGCTCAGAAGAAACAGACAGCATATTTACTAGGGGAGGAAGACACACTTATCTAAACAGAACTGTAGTATTTAAACCATAGATGGAAGAAGGGAAGCTGATCTTCCCTTCACTGATCAATTAGAATTAAAGAGATCAATCAAAGACCTAAAGGTCTCTGTTATTCACAGGGCTGGTGGAAGCAGATGAAACAGCAAATTTCATGGAAATAGTGGGGGAAGAAGAGGTGTGGTTATAGAGGAGAATGTCAAAATTATTGTTTTTAATCTAACGTTTCAGAAAAACTTTATTGATTAATAACAAGATAAGCATAATTTGATTTAAAATGATCTTGAAACCAAGCTTCATCTACAAGATAGTTTATTTCCTTTGGAAATTAAATTCCTCCAAGTTTATGGCAGCAGTTGGGGGAGAGATGAAGACTGATTTATTAAAATCCTCCAAGTGTGTATATCAGAAGCATGAACTATTATGAATGATGACACTGTTTATGACCAGAGGGTGGGAAAGCTTCATATGATTCTAGAAATAAATCTCTGATATTTAGAGAAATGTGGGGAAGCAATGATCCCAAAGTGGCAACAGAGAATAACACGAATGTCTGCAGAATGCTGTGTCATTATTGAAATTTCAAATTAATAAACACAGCATTATCAAGGACACCAGTTTCTATAACCCTAGTGCTTTATTTTCAAAGACTTTAACATGTGGGAAACACAATAATAAATAAAACAAGTTCTTAAATTTAGATATAAGGCTAATGAAATCCTACTATCTTGTGAGGAAATAAGCCTATTAGTGTTAAAATAGTCATAGTTATCAAAAAAGTTATCTAGTAATTTAGCACTCCCATTTTATGTTAGCAATAGAAAAATATTTTTAAAACTGCTGAAGACTTGGAATAAGAGGTTGTAAAAAGGAGGAAGAGCAGAACAAGTAGGAGAAATGAATGGCTTGCAGTGGTTACTCAGAAACACAGGTGCCTTTTCATTTTCACCAAGTCACCCAAGTCACCATTTCAGTTACTAGTTCCTTTCAAGTGTTGGGAAGATGTGACTGGGGTTGGGGGAAAGAATAAAATGCCAGGATACGCAGGGTCTCAACTATTGATTGACTACAGTTCCAAAATGAACGTGGCTGGCATGTGATTCCAGTCTGACAAAGATTAACTAGCTTTTAAATTTATGGATGTTATGTCCCATAATAAAATGTTCAAAATATCAGAAAATCTCTTGAAAAAGTACCAAAATGTTAGGGAGTCATTTTTCGGGGAAAAACTTTAATGGAAAATAAAACACCAAAATGTTAACAGAAATTATCTGAGTAGTGGGATTACAGGTGATCTTTTCAGTAGCTTCTAAATTCTCTACAATGAACATCTACATATAATTTCTGAAGGCCATTCCATTACTTATTTGGATAATTAAGAACCTCTGTTATAATCTCCATACTTGGGGGACCAAGACAGGAGGATCACAGATTTGAGGCAAATACATGTCAACTTAGCAAGACCCTGTTTCAAAATAAAAAATAAAATCAGGCTGGGAATGTAGTTTAGAGGTGGAATTCCCCTGGGTTCAATCCTTAGTACCACATACACACACACACATACTCACACACACACACACACACACACACACACACACACACACACATACACACACATCACTCTGATACTAAATGTATAAATAAGATGTACAGGTGCAGCCAGGCGTGGTGGCGCACTCTTGTAATCCCAGCATTTGGGAGGCTGAGACCGGAGGATCCGGGTTCCTGGCCAGCCTCAGCTACCTAGTGAGGCACTCCACAACTTAGTGAGACCCTGTTTCAAAATAAAGAATAAAAAATAGGGCTGGGAATATAGCTCATAGGTAGAATGCCCCTGAGTTCAATCCCCAGTACCGCAAAAAAAAAAAA
>PVLC010021436.1:0-28013 GCA_004027655.1 Graphiurus murinus
ATTTTGACCTACTACATCCATCTCTAGTGTATACAATTCAGAAACAATAATATAATCTCCATTTTGTATTCCATTTGGACTTATCCTTTGATTATCTTGTCTAAACAAATCACAAAAGAGCTGGTTTTCAAAATAAGTATTTCATGGTCAATCTTCTGTCCTCCTCTTCCACTCATAAGGAGCTTGGTGGACCCATCCAAAAAATCCAGAATAATCTCCTCACCTCAAGGTCAGCTGATTGCAACCTTAATTCCATTTGCAACCTTAATTCACTTTGCCATGTATCCTAACATATTCGTCAATTCTGGGCTATAAGACATGGGTGTCTTTGGTAGTGAGGGAATTAATCTTCCTGCCACAGATGGAAATACTGCAAAATGTAAGAAATATTTTTATGTTCATAAAGTCATTTTTCAGTGCCTAATTCCCTTGATGATATAAGTTGTATGAGGCTTCTATGCTCATCCATCATTTCAGACAATGGAAACAATCACATTCCCATGTTTTTGCAGAGCCCATGACATTACCCTTCTCCATGCCAATTTAGCTTTCTTAAACATAAAGCTAAAAAGCAATAAATCTATAATACCATGGTTCTCTTTGTTTCCAGCTAGACACATATATAACATATAAAGATCTCCACAGAGAGACACTGAACAAAAGAGACACTGAACGTGGCCAAAAATTACCCATCCTGGGCATTCCTTTCTAGTTTTACTATTTACATTTAAAAATAGATGCCTGGAAGTTAATGTAACATCTTTACATCAGAAACAGAAATCTTAATTCTTACCTGAGAACTTTCTGGAACTATGATGGAACTTTCTGGAACTACCTTTTTAAACATATAAGTTTTCCCTCCCCTGAAAGCCCATGTGGTACCATTTATTCTTCTCTAAAAGAATCAGTAACAGTGGCAGCCCCAAAATGTCTCTCCATAAGGAGATTCAATATGAGAACCTTGTGGAATAAGAAGTACCTGACACTAGGTTGTATGTTAAAGCAGGTGCTTAAAAAAGGCACTTCTAGGAAACCTTGAAGTTTTCCACTTCAAAGAATGGGGTGAATTCAAAAGTGACCATGAAAAGGCTAAATGCATTCCACTTTCAAAGCTATCTTGTTATTAGTACCTTGGATAGACAAGGACTATGGAAACTTTACAGTCCTGCTCTCCCAACTTTATGACCTTTCATCCAACAAAGAACTGCATATACAATAGTGGACCCAGAAGACTATATCACTTAGTGGCTTCATAGCCATCTTAGTCTGTGTAAGTACACTCTAGGATGTTCAGAACATAGCAGAATCGACTAATGCACTATCAGAACATGTCTCCATCACTAAGCAGCACTTGACTCTGATGGAAGAGTCTTTAGAAACCATTCCAGCCCAGGCTCAAGTTCATCACAAGAACATTCTCAAATGAGCACTTGAGAGATGGGTCATCTATCCACTACAATGTTCCTTCAAACACACTAGACAACCAGAAATCACTAACTCCAAGTGGCTAGCAGGTCAACTCTCAGCTCTGAATCTGGACATGGATTCAAATTCTGTGTCAGTATGTCTTTCTCCAGCTGGTGTCCTGGTTCTTCTGATGTCTGCCTTTGAAGTCCTCTCCAGAGTATCTCACTTTCTTTCCATTTTTCAATTCTCATTAAGGATAAATATCCCAGTTAGTCTAACCAAGAAATACACCTATCTTTGCAATATATACAGGGAAATGATAGGGCCATAAACACACTTCTTAACTATGTATTCTATTTCTAGTCACCTAGATTTTAGGCAAAAAAGCATTTGGCTAAGGAAGAATAATGGTTTTAATTAACTGGAAGTTCAGCCAACCCTGCTAAAAAAAAAATCAACAAGAAAATTCACGATGATTTCTCTGACCAAAGAAAATGTATTATTTGAAAAAAATCATGAAAGGATTGTTTTGACAGCCAGGTAATTTTAGAACAATGTGGAAAGTCATAAGTTTCCTAAAAACCTGTGTTTAGGAGCAAAAGTGAAGCAGCAAATCCAGACAATCAGAAATTCTATGATGAGATGGAGGAGTGACATTTTAGTCATTCATTTCAACAGATGCTGTGAATTGGAATGAAAACATATTAAGTTTCTGTGTTTAAGAGGAGAGTAACAGCATATCTGCTTCTGTTTCCACTCCCTTAGGCCAGCACAAGTCAGAAAAGTCCTGAAGAATGCTGTGTTATCAGAAAAACATGAAAGAAACCATTAAGAAATTCATAATCACTGAAGCAAATTAGTTCAGATTGTACTATATCAAAGTATATAATCTAGGCTCTAGGATGTGCTAATAATCACTAGATACTGTCTGACCTCAGAAGCTTCCTTGTGACTCTTCCTTTATTAGCACTTGAAACCAATTATACTTTCTAAAAGAATTTCTCAGGATCCCAGATTGGAGAGAATCCTAAAAATCAGGTATATTCTTCCTCCCCACTTTACCATTACCTCCACCACCTCTGTAACACTTTCTGAGGACTGTGATCCCCCTCTATCTTAGCTCCAATAAGTGATTTCCCACCTATGAGGGAATAGAGAGCTCAGAGGTCTGAAAATCCCCCCTCTAGATGAAATTCAGTCCACTTTGGGGCAGTTCTATCTTTTAGACTGGTCTAATAAGCTGTGTCTAGTAAGCTCAAGCCTGCCTTGCATAAACGTAGCTGGGGGTTTGTTCTCCAATACTGCTCAGAATACAGTTACTTACTGCTAAAGTTTGAATGGGTCTCCCCAAAATTTATGTATTAGAAATTTAATCTCCAAATTCATGTGTTAATGGTGCTTGGAGAGAGGACCTTTGGGAGAGTATTAGACAGAGTCTTAAGGGTGGAGCCCCCATGATAGCATTAGTAAATTTTGAAGAAAAGGAAGGGAGGCCTGAGCTAGCATACTTGCTCTGTCTCACCATGCTATGCTTTCCACCATTTTCAGATGCAGCAACAAGGCTCTCACCAGATACTGGTGACGTGCTCTTGAACTTGCCAGCTTTGTGAACTACATAAATTTCTTTTAAAATTACCTGGACTTGGGTATTTTATTATAGCAACACAAAACAGACTAAGACACTTATTCCACAAAAATATCATTCAGAGTTATTCTTACTCTAATGCAAACCTCCCCAATTCCTTCAGAACAGTGACAATTCTTCTCACCCTTGTTCTCCCTTTCCTCTGAACCATATTTATTTCTCAATATTCCTTAAGTACAATACTAAAATCAATATGTTTCTTCAGATATGGACCCATAATATAATCCTAAAGTTAAAAGTGCCTCTTACCTCCCACATTTGGGACTTTGTATTTGGATTAACTAATTCATTTGAATCAATGCATTTAAATTCACCATTTTGGCTGGTATACCAGGTTGTTAAATCATATTTGTTTAAAATCAAATAAAATCACTAAATTGTTTTCCCAATGCTGCTAACAAACCATATATGTCTCTCATCCTGTGTTCATGTAGGCTGAAGTTTATTTGAAAGACATAGCTATATTTATTTAATACAGATCTTTAGAGCTACTTTTGCATTGTTTTTAAAAAGTTGAATTTCTAATATTTGCATTTAATAACCTTCAAAATATGCTTCTTCTTATCTCTTATCTCCTCATTCATTACTTCTACATTTGAACTTGTTGGCACAAAGTAAATTAATTAAGATGGGAATATTAATTTGTTTTGGTAAATGTATGAAAAGTGATATAATTAAAAAGGAGCATTGATTTGACAAATCTTAACAAAATACATCATTATAAAGAAACAGAACTGTTCAATTTCATCTCATTACATAAAAATAATTATTCTAGTAATTCTAGACCCTTTGCATATCCTGATTTAGGAATGTGAAATATTAATCATCACTTTCAGCTTTGTGGCTTATTAATAAATGCCTTCATTAGTGGCTAACTTGAAAATGTTAATAAAAATAATGACCAGATTTAGACTAAACACACTGTTAGCAACAAATACAGTGTTAACACTGCAAATTTAACCCTCACAATTTGAGTAGTCTTCCAATTAGACAAGAATCCTCTAACTCTGAACTATCCTCTGTCTCAAATTTTACACACTCTGATCCAAGAAATGATAAACTATGATACCCCATGTAGTATTAAAATGTACATGACTGCATTCTTTTTACCACATTATATAGAGAGCTTTAAGTTGGATATGAAACACAAAACACAGAAGGTTCTATTCACCATAACAAAGGAGAGAATATTTTCAATCACACCAATGAAACTGTATTTGTCTGGACTATTCCTATAAGTTTGAAAAATAAAATATTAATAATAATGATCATTGAAATAGTCAAGGTAAAATTTTAGAAAAGATGGTATCAACTAATGTAACTGAAAGGGTAAAGTAACTGCAGCAAAATTCTGTGCTCCTGTAGTACCATCAAGACCCAGTCTTCCTCTGGCCTTTTAGCTTCACTCTCTTGTATGTTGATACATTCTCAGCCTACACATAGTAGCAAGATGGCTGCCAGAGCTGCTGCTCTGTGTCCTCTCTGAATCAATCTTTGCTGGAGAAAAATAAATCTCTAGTAACACCAGCTCAAGGCCCCTGAAAAACTGATCAAACAAAGGGACTGAATGACCCTGAATGGTTAGATCAAGTCATGTGCCCTTTTGGAATACAATCTGATAAAGGCAGTAGGCATTTGAGCTACTGTCACCAGAGAAAGGGCCAGTGAATATTAGACTGGCAAGAACTTGAAAAGGCCGCTAAATAAACCTGGTAAGATTCTTATAGTACACTAACCACAGGAGAGCACTTTGCCAGATAAAAAAAGGTGTTGGTAACCGGGTGTGGTGGTACATGCTTGTAATCCCAGCATTTGGGAGGCACACACACACACACACACACAAAAGATGTTGGTGATGTCAGTTAGACCAAAAGGAAAACCTGTAATGCTTCCATTATCTCGCCCAGATTTGCAAAACATGCCACCACATTTTCTGTGCCAGCCAGTGTGAGATCCATTCTTACTCTGGGCCAAGCTGGCATTTTATGCTGTTCAATAAATGACTCTCCCAATACCAAGTTAAAAATCAGTCATGTCTGCTTTGTAAAGTACCTTCAAGATCAAAGTTTAGTTCAAGATTTCATGCAGCTAGCTTCCTTCCAAATTTAAAGAATCTAGGGTGAATTTAATCTTATGTCATGCTTGATTTATTAAATTTCTACTGCCCAAGAGTAAGAATCTTAATGTTTTTATGTGCAAGAAAACATGTAGATTCCATATTTCTGCTGCCCTCAATAGGTTAAATACTCTAACTTTTGACCTGCTTTCACATTCACATCCCTCATATGCAACATTCTTTTTTTTTTTTTTTTTTTTTTTTTAGTACTGGGGATTGAACTCAGGGGCATTCTACCTCTGAGCTATACCCCCACCCTATTTTTTATTCTTTATTTTGAAACAGGGTTTCACTAAGTTGCGGAGTACCTCACTACATAGCTGAGGCTGGCCACGAACCCAGATCCTCTGGTCTCAGCCTCCCAAATGCTAGGATTACAAGCGTGTGCCACCACACCCAGCTTTCATATGCAACATTCTAAGAAATTTCTATGTCAATTTAAATTATGAAACTTCACACTTTAAATGTAAAACCCCACACTTTAACCTAATAGGTATTAATTTTTCTTAAAGAAAACCCCAAATTTAAAAGATATTTGATGGCTGATTCTGTGACTGAATTTTCTAACATGGTATATTTGTTTCTCTGAATTTCCTTTTAAAGGAGCATAGGAAGCTATTATTAACACATAGGAAGAATCTATACAGAGTAGATTATGTTAATCATATCAAATTCAATTTCCTTCTCGAGAGAGGCTAATTTAGCTAGGTGATTTTCTAAATTAAGTTACAACAATTTGCTGTTATGGACTGAAACTTACTCAGTTAAAGATCTGGGCAAGCAATGGTTCTCTAAAATTCCATTTATATATCAGCTCTCTCAAGGTGACTATTTTCCAGCCAACTGAAATTCACCTTAAATGGCACACAATTATATTGCTAAGTCTTTGGTTCTTAACAAAGGAAGAGTTCCCCAAGCTGTGACTCAGTGTAGTCAGTTGTCTTCAACCCACATCATTAGTGAAACTGTTCTTTCATTCTCTGCCCATTATGGTCTTCTGAGGTCTTTCTGATGAAAATTAATCCAAACATGTAGACTTGAGGCATAACAGCAATTAAGAAAGCTATATTACAATCTATTGATATGAAGTAAAATGGTTTAACTTCAAAGACTGTTGAAATATACAGAGAATTACTAAAAACAACCATATGTGAAGGTTCAATCAAAATTATATTTATATGTATATATGTACATATATATTTGTGTATATATGTTATGCACTATGTGTATATATCATGCATATATAAATCCATACGTGTGTGCGTGTGCGTGTGCGTGTGCGTGTGCGTGTGTGTGTGTATGTGTATAGATTTTATAGGCTAAAAACTGAGGATTCCCTTATAGTCTAGTACAAGAGTTCAGAAAAAAGTAATATAAGAAAGAATAGAAAAGCTTTTAGGCAGTATCTTATAAGCAAGGCAGAGACACTGGTCAATATATGAAATGAGGAGGAAAATCACTAGCAGATGAGTTGAACAGGGAAGATGTACAAAACACTTTGCTGTTTTTCACCTGGCTACCCTTTCACGTGTGTCTTTAAATCTCAACTTCAACATCACCTCCTTAGGGAGCTTTCCTCACTCTCTAACCAGATGTGCCTTCCTTCCACTAAGCGTCTACAGTAGCCTGTTTTCCTCTTTTGGAGCACATTTCACAATCGAGACTCCATAATGAATAGTGTAATGATTTTTTAAATACCTGATTACTCTATTGCAAGCTCAATGACTTCAGGGATCCTGTTGAGCAGCACCTAGCAGTATCAATAAATAATCCAATAAGTAATTTTTGAGTGAATAACTGAATGAACCACCCAACTCTCTCATTCTCTATAATGTGACTCTGAAATAAAATCTAGGGGCAAATCACTATTTAGACAACTGGGTGATACTGTGTTTCAAACACAATTATCACTCAGCAAATCCCTTACATCTCTTCAATTTGAACTCTAGAAATGTGGGTGATTTTAATGACTCACAGTGCCTTGGACAGGAGCAATAAGGGTAAACAAGATAATGTCCATGAGACTCTCAGAGGAAAATAAAAAGCTTTTAAGGATTAGAAATTATTGGTGTTTTAGAAATAAATGCTTATTTGTAGGCATGTTCATGTGTGCTTTACGATTGATGAGATTAATTATAAAGGATGTGATAGTCCATTAATGCATGATGATGGTGGAATGGTTCTGGGGGTCATTTCTCTTTCCATTGTTGCATTCCATTTAAACCTAACCCCTATGAACTCTATTAATGATTTTCATACTTCTGTACATAAGTGGCATAATAATGAAAAAAAACCCAAAATAATCTTTACATGTACAAGAAAAACTTAAGGATCAGGGTATACAATTATTTCTTACTGTTTCTGTTTGACTCTCTTATTATTTGGGTAGTAAATATTATAGCCTGATATAAGAAGAAATCTTCAAGGCTGAAAAGAGTTGCTCTTTAAAATAGCTTAATGTGGTCTTTGAAACCCATAATCGGATTAAGCAGCAATGTCTTCAAAGGAGTAGCTAGCCTTCATGTCCAATAAATAGGTTTCTCTCTCCCACAAAATTAATCTACGAGTACATTTTCATCTCCACAACAAGGTCCTCTCCTGTTCATTTCTTGTGCTTAAAACACAAGTTAAAAACTATAAATAAATGGCCTTGAAGATGTGTCATAGTTATGTTCTCTACACACATTTCCATTATTTTTAAATTATTCTGCAACTTTTTATTGAATCTGTAATGAGCAGTCTTGCCATGT
Source organism: Graphiurus murinus (assembly GCA_004027655.1). NCBI lineage: Eukaryota > Metazoa > Chordata > Mammalia > Rodentia > Gliridae > Graphiurus > Graphiurus murinus. The sequence continues at coordinate 7,919 of PVLC010021436.1, forward strand.
CACCAATAAAATGTGTGCGTGTATGTGTTACTGAGGTAAACCCTACCCTAGGGCATTCTACCACTGACTACACCCCCAGGCATATGTTATGTTTTTTTAGTTTGAAATATTGTCTAACTAACTTGCTAAGGGCCTCACTAACTTGCTGTGGCTGACCTCGAACCTGCGACTCTCCTGTCTCAGCCTCCCAAGCACTGGGATTACAGGTGTATGCAACCACATCCAGCACTAACAGAATTTTACACATTCACTTTCCTTAATAAATTATCACATGGGTTGTATGTCATTTAGGTAGTTATAAATTATCATGAATATCTGCTTTGGAAAAATCTATATTAAACTGTAATTCTAAGTGGTTTATGAATTTTTTATTCCTACTAATAGCAAATATGAGATGTACACAGGGAAAGAAAACCTACTATTAATGCTTTTCAAGAGAATCTCTAGAGACCCAGACTTCAAAATCTATACAAGTTCAAAGGTAAAATGGGCTCAAGATCATCACACTTGTCCCTAGAGAACACACTCAAGATAGTAAAAGAATAATCCCTCTTTGTTACCAAATTGAACGTAAAAAACCTGAGAAATACTAGTTTCTCCAGAACTTCTTGAAAGGTACTAGTATATCATGCAGATTACATAATAATTCACTAACGATAGAAACATCAAAAGACATTTGGGTCTGTTAGATGATATATTGTAATTCCTTGAATGGAAAAAAGTCTTCCAAAAATTAGTTCTTTGCCACTGAATGAGCCTGTGTTTAAATCATCTCTGATATTTCTAGGAAAAGAGAGTCAATAACTTATAATAGGAAGGAAACAATACTCACACACAATAAAGTCTGTTGCCTGGACTCTTACTGTATTCATATTTTTGATGGAAACTGAGAAGCTACAGTACATTGATCATATTCAAGTACAAAAAGAATCTCATTAAAACAATTAACTTGACAAATAACAATCTAAATTCCAAAATTATTTCCATACCATGACCCAGTGAAATGTTTTATAATGTGATTTCAGTAAGTTCAACATAAGTTTATTTCTCTTTTTTAGAACCATTTTTATTTAAAACATTGGTTATAAATATATTGATGATTATCTGCAGACAACAAATAAAAGTTGCTTTAATTAAATTGATATTTTGATGGTTCTTTCTTTCTCTTTTTTTTTTTTAATGGTACTGGGGATTGAACCCAGGGGCATTCTACCTCTGAACTACATGCTTTTTTAATTTTTATTTTGAAATAGGGAGGGTCTTGCTGGGTTGAGAGTCTTACAACTTGCTGAGGCTGTCTTCAAACCTGTGATCCTAATGTTTCAGCTTTCCAAGTACTGGAATTACAGGCATGCAACACCATGCCTGGCTTGATGGTTCTTTTTGTGCTGACCACCAACTACTAATTATAATGTTCATGACCACCCTATCTGAAATATTTGAATTCAAAGCTCTCCATTAAAAGTAAACCATTCTCCCTAATATAATACCACCTGTATCTCAATAGTATTGGCAAAGATGAAGAACAGAAGTCAGAGAAAACATTGGCATGAAAAAACTTAAAAACTATTCTTCCCTCAGATAAGAGTTAAGCCACATTTTCTCTCTAGTTCATTAACTAGGGAGCAAAATAGATATTAGCTATTTTCCCCCCAATCCAACTGATTAGAAATGGAGTTTAGCTGTACATGTGAATTCAAATATTATTTCCTGATTGAGTAAAATAGTAAATGGTTCCCTAGATTTTGCTATATTAGAATAGAACTATGCTTGTACTTTAACCTAGCTAAATTTCCAAAACATATTAATCATCAAACTAGTTAAATGCAGAGAGTGTGTGTGTGTGTCTGCGCACACATACAAGTGGTAAGGAGATGAGGAGAAGAAAGAGAATATTACATAGTGTCCCTCAGCCTTTGTTAGATTTCTAATATAACTTATTATAACTAATTATCTAAATATACCTTAGACAATCAACTGAAAAAGAGGACAGGCTTACTTTGGCTCACATTCTGGAGGTTCCAGTCCATGATTGGCTGGCTTTGTTGTTCCTGGTTCTGTTACAAGGCAGCATCATGGTGGGAGTACATGGAAGAGCAAAACCACTCAATTCATGCCAGGATGTGAAAAACAAGAAGAGGAATGGGCTGGGGTCACACTATTCCCTTCCACAGCATGCCCCCATTACCTAGACTTCCCAATAGGCCCCACCTTTGGAAGGTTCCACAAACTTTCAGTAGCACCATGGACTGTGGACCAAGCCTTTAAAACTTGGGCTTTTGAGAGACACTTCCAAACCACATGAACCTTAGATACTCAATAAGCCTGTCTCTTGAAGACCAGTTCTCAAGTACATTCTTCATCCCCAAGTAGATTGATTTTCAGTAGGGTTCCATGACACCTGCTATAATTAGTGATGTTGGGAGGCATCTTTCTTCTACCTCAGTCTCTCCTCACCCTCCTGCTCTGGAAATGCTAGGGCTGAGATATGAATCAATGGTGGAAGCCTCTTGGTTATCTAAACAGGCAGTTTTTCTAAAATACTTCCAATCTCCAGCCACCAAATCTGGATGTCTGTACCACAAGTATGACATATTTGTACATCTCCCACCATCTGCTCCAAATACAACAGAATATGAGTAAAAACAAAGGAGGGAGCTACTGGTTTGTTCCATCTTTCAACATCAAGAGAATTCCATGCCGAACCACTGGCCATCACTCTTTCTGTGTGTTCCTGAAACGAATTATGAAAATAATTAATGGGGTAGAGAAAATTAAAACACCACCATTTATAGTTAGAGATTTCTTTCTCTCCATCTACTTCATCCTAGCAACCTAATCATCCTTTTTCTATGGTGATATGGGGTGTTGGTAAGAAACTCCCATGAGTAATTTTACTGATTAATTAAATAATTTAGACATCATCAAAGGTAAATGTATCCCATCTAAGCTTCATATTAAATCTTAATTAGACTTAAAGTCAGCTTGGTCATGCAAAAAGACAGTAAAGAAGAAAGTCTGGGTACTAACAGCCTATGTCTAGACCACTTGGTCTCAACTCTGGCAGAATTCTACCATCTCCTTGGGAACATTTAGAATGCAAATGCTAAGGCCTCATCAGAGACCAATTGAAACAGCAACTCTGGTGGTTGTTATCCACATGATGTTTTCTTAATCTCACTGATGAGCCTCACATAAGCCAGATTTGAGAATTCCTGGACTACAGTGACTACATGTACTACTTGGATCTCACCATTTACTGAGGTTTCAACAGAAGTCTAACAGAGATGCATATAGCACTATAACAGTTGTGCTCAGAGACAGCTACAAAACCCAGTTTTATCAGTCAGGATAAACTAGGGTGTGATGCGGCAATAAATAGCCCTTCAAATCTCAATGATTTAAAAACAACAACATTGCATCTGGAGTTTTCCTTTATGCCATTCTTAGTAAGGACTATAAGCTGAAAGGAGCCTCTGTCTCCATTCTCACACAGAAGCTGAAGTGGAAATAATGAATGGAGAGAATCATAGAGTTTCTTTTAAAGCCTTATTCCAGCCACAATTTGCATTTTCTGAAGGAGGCAAGCCGCAAAGTCACAGTTAGTTCCGTGGGGGCAACAAAGAGTGATTATACCATATGGTAAAAAGGTATAGTGGCAAGGAGTCAAATATCTTTATATTATCAGCACTAATGATAATCTCAATAGTCCACCAGATTACTTCCAGCTTTCTAAAAAGTCAAACTGAGGAGAGGGAAGGTTTATGAAGTCCCTCAGAAATGTACAGTCAGGGTTCATATCCATGGATTGCAAATCCACAGATTAAATCAAGCACAGATAAAACATATTTGTGAAAAATAATGCTCTGAACATATCCAGACCTTTTTTCATGTCAATAGTCCTTAAAATGCAGTATAACAAACTACCTATAGAGAATGTACATTCTTTTAGGAGTTATAATAACCTAGAAATTAGATAATTTAAAATGTATGCATAAGTTATAGGTAAATCTCACTTCATTTTAAAGATGGCAGCTAAGCATCCACAGAGTTTGCCAACTGCAGGTGTCCTGTAACTAATCCCCTGCAGATAACAAAGGAACAGGGTACACACCAAATCTGCTTGCAAGCTGACGTGAAGTCACAAATAATGCATCTTATAAAAGAATTAAGTTGTGAAATTAAGTGCCTAAAGCAGAAATTATGTCTAGCGAAAGCAACATTGGAAAATGAGTTTAAAAGCAATTGTGTTGACATCTTACTCACATAATATCCAACATAGCTAGCTTTTCCTCCATGTTCAGAACAGATCTCTGTTTCTTTAGTTAAGCAACACATGAAATAGTTGATTCCCATTCTGGGGCCACATTAAACAGGTTTGCATTATCTTTGAAGAATCCCATCGAGAGAAACAACATGATGAAAACCAATGGGAGGGCAGTAGAATCAAATTCCCTATGTCAAGTTTAGTCGAAGATGTATGATCAATAGAAAGGGAAGGGGAGCAGAATTGTACATGTTGCTCAAGTTGTTATTTCTATAATTTTTGTCACTAAGACTGTAGTGTTGATGTTACATAAACTAAACTTACACATAACGCAATTACACTGTTTCTATAATACATGAGCAAATATGTTACTTACTCTTTTTCATCTATTCAAATTTTATTCAATTCATACAAAGTCCTATAGCAAGAGGTATATATGCTGAATTGAATTATGTAAATAAGAGTACAATAAGGTCTTGCTATATTCAAGATATCAGAAATAATATAAATTATCCAAGTTTTCTTAAGCAAGACTGAAGTAATTTCTAGGTTAATAGACTCAGTGAATTCTAAGTTATATTTATGTTATAACCAAATAGTAACAAAACATGAAGGTTTTTCCAGAGTAGTCTTGAATTCTGCATGTTTTCCACTATTAGCAACATGCCTCTCTCCTACAATGTTATCCACACGTTGTCTATATCTTAGAATTGTGTGAATATTAAGTGAGAAAAATACCTGTGTCTTAGAACTCTGCATAATGCCTAGTAAGAGTTCAGTTAATTTCATCTATGTCTCAAATATAGCTGCAGTCCCACATACAAAACATATTCGCCTCCTTTTATATGTTATCTATTCTTACACATGTATGTACGCACACACATGTACACATAAGTATATCAAATATGTAAGTATGTAAGTACATATATGTGCATGCACGTGCATATATAATCTTTCTTAAATTTACCTAGCTGAAAAGAATGTTTTTCTTAACCTGGATTTCCTCTGTATTTTCTCTCAATTTTACAGAAAATCATACATATACACACACCTGAATCTATGTGATAGATACATCTTCTTTTATACATCATATATGTCACATGAACAAACATATGGAAGAATGGAAGTACCATTTACTCAACCATGAGAAGTCAAGTTAGTCTATTGGTAGAGTAATAGGATATCAGAATGCACATTAGGTTGGTTCTAGAGTCCGAAAGTCTTGCCTCCTGTTCGGTTAAGTAATCTGAATGTGTCTGTAGACAATTGGGAGCCACTAAAGGTTTGTGAGCAGGAGTGTGGCATGAATAGCTTACATTTTTAAGAAAGAAAGTCTGAAACAGCTGGCAATAATGATGGATTCCATGTATGTAGTGAGCAACTTATGACCCACACACACTATGTTATGAAGGAAAAGAAGCAGGATTTACTAAGTGTCACAACTTAGTTTACAAGAAGAGGAACATAGTCATGTAAATTCAGCTGAAGGTGTGGCCGCCAGTCTCAACTCAAGAGACAGGATTCTCAGAAGGAGGTGAAGGTGACACTGTGAAGTGCATGCAGGCCCTCCTATTCGGATGACCTGGGGGTATTATGTCTCCTAATCTCCAAAACACAGACCAAAACGTTTCAATTATTAAATGAAGAGGCAAGCCGGGCGTGGTGGTGCACTCTTGTAATCCCAGCATTCAGGAGGCTGAGCCTGGAGGACCCGGGTTCCTGGCCAGCCTCAGCTACCTAGTGAGGCACTCCACAACTAGTGAGACTCGGTTTCAAAATAAAGAATAAAAAATAGAGCTTGGGGTGTAGCTCGGAGGTAGAATGCCCCTGAGTTCAATCCCCAGTACCGCAAAAAAAAAATGAAGAGGCAAAAAAATTATCTACAGAAATATCACATCATCTACAGAAATTAAGAGTTTGGTCTGAAACCTGCTTTATATGCATCTTAAAATCAACTACCAGTGCAAGTTTTCCCCTCTGTGCGCTCTCACCTACACAGATGAAAGAGCTTCTGCTAAGGAAGGTGACCAGGGGCAAGTCAGACAGCAGGAAGAGAGAAACCAAAACACTGCAAATTGGATAATCTCTGGTCAGAGTGGTCTATTACCACAAATCCTTATGTTTAAGTTGTCTGTCCTCCAGGTAATTGTATCTGTAACAGAGTAATAAATGGCAAGCCAACCCCTGACTGGCATGTGACAGATTTTCCTTGTTATAGAAAGGCAGCATTATTTATGGAAGCATCCTGACAAATTTGGGGGAAAAAAATCTGAAATGTGATCCTTTTGCCTTGTTTATGTAAGTTTGTTTTGTTTTGTTTTGTTTTGTTTTGTTTGTTTTTGAGAAAGGAATATTTAATATATCAAAGGCTGTATACTATGAGAAGAAAAATAATCTTGATAATTCTTCAACCACTTCAATTGACTAAATATTTCTATTTGCCCATTGTTTCTATGCTACCTCCCCTTTTTGCCTTTAAAATGTGGTAATAGCTAAAAACATAACAATGAATAGAAGTTGACAAAGCTTCAAATACTTCCCTGGTAGAAGAAATACTCTCTTGACTGCATATTATTGCTGACATTAAGACTGTATTTAAAAAAAAAAAAAACTTACTTGGGCATTAGTTTTATAGATCCTACTTAAATAGAAGGCAGGGCTTCCTGACTAGGATAGAAGGTGCTGCCCATGGTATACACAACAAAAGCTGCATATCACCACTGGCTACTTTGCCTGAGATGATGGCCATGGTGGTGGTGGTGGTAGTGGTGGTGGTGGAGAGCATTGACAAAAATTCTCTTTCCCAGAGATTTCTTGTGCTAGAGGTGCATGTGCACAAGATGAATGGCAAAGTTAGATAGTATAAGTGGTGCTCGTGAAATGAACAGAAGGGAAGAAAATTTTTAGAACTGAGACACATATGCAATATATCATAGGAGTTCTAAGAGATAATAGCACGCTAGGGTTCAGAAAAAAAAAAAAAGATCACTGCCATTGGTCAGAGAAAAGAAGTCTTCATGAGGGAGACAAGGATGAGCTGAGACAAAGCAAAAGCTATGTACCAGAGAATTGGGTAACCAGAGGTTAGAGTAGGAATTCCAATCAGGAGAAAGGCTCATGAGTGAGGGAAGAGGAAGGCACATTAGTGGTGTCTGGAGCTCAGGAGAGGGAGAATGGAGAGCGATGGGTGTGCAGATTACCTTGAGCTAATCATGACCCAGTACTCGCAAGAACAAAACATACTGTTCATTTTTAACATGTACAAATATGTGTCAATTAAAAATAAAAATGAAGAATGAGATTTCTTTTTTCAGTGATGGAATAATTTTGCATCAGAATGTGGTTGTACAACTTTGTGAATTTTATAAAAAGCAACAAATTTAACATTTTTTTAAATTTTTATTTTTATTCATATATTGTAAGCATACATCTTTGTTAGGTACAAATTGATAATGATATATGTGCTCACAATTCTCATTTGACCCCTTCCCCAAGTTCCCACCCCGCTCCCTGGCCCTCCCTCCCTCTCAAGTTCAGTTTAGCGAGTAACCTTGGTATACATTCGTGTCCCCCCGCCCCCGTCCAACCCCTTCAGTTAAATCAACTTCTTTGCTTTTGAGGGTCTCTCCTTTTTCATCTGGAGACCCTCTTATGCCCCATCTTCTCCCTAGCATCCGCATATTAGGGAGAACATATGCTTCTTTACTCTTTGTGACTGGCTAATCTCACTTAACATAATATTTTCCAGTTGCATCCATTTCCCTGCAAATAACATGATTTTGTTCTTCTTTATGGCTGAGTAAAATTCCATTGTGTACATATCCCATAGTTTTGTAAGAGTCAATGTTGTGGTATATACTCCATATCAATACAGCTATCTTTAAAAATCTGAGAAAAAAGGGTCCTGAATATTATCTTCACCTCAGAGTTTAAAAATTTTCTTTGGTATAATTATTCTAAAATCTAGCCGGGCGTGGTGGCGCACGTTTGTAATCCCAGCATTTGGGAGGCTGAGACTGGAGGATCTGGGTTCGTGCACAGCCTCAGCTACCTAGTGAGGCACTCTGCAACTTAGTGAGACTCTGTTTCAAAATAAAGAATAAAAATAGGGCTGGGGGTATAGCTTGGAGGTAGAATGTCCCTGAGTTCAATCCCCAGTACCGCAAAAAAAATAATAATTATTATTCTAAAATCTAATAAGTGTCTCTACATATGTCTCCCAAATACATGGCAACCATTGTCTCTTACACTTGCCCCTGGCAGGCTGCACAGAGCATACACTCTCATGTTCTTATCAACCTTCAAAATGTGACAGACTGGGTCAGTAATCTTCTTAGTGTGAGAAGAATAAACATTAGTCATTTTTTACATTTCCTCCTATATTGGAGAAATGACCTTGAATGTCTCTGAATCCTAATATGCTATTGTCTTTTAAACCATAGACTTTTATTTTTTTATTTTAGGATTTTCCTGGTTTTTATATGATTTTATTGGTGTATGATTTTATTGGTGTATTATAGTCTCACATCATAATGTAAATCATGTTGACAGAGACATACATGCACACAACACTTGGTGCTCCCACCGCCTCCCCATCTCCCCTTCCCCATACACAGTACCGAAATTGACACTGGAATTTCCCCATACACAGTACTGAAATTGACATTGGAATTTTCACATATGTACACATAGCTGATGGTAGTAATTCCTTCAGTGAACCTCACGCTTCCCTCTCCCCTTCCCTTAGACCACCTCCCTGGCTCTTTTCAGCAAGTTAAAATCATTTGTCCCTAAGCCCATCCATTCTATTGATATATAAATGGCTTAAAGTAGCTAATCATTGGTGATTCTTATGACATATTCTATATATTCCATCCAGTTTTATTCCCTATGTCATATAGAATAAAGATGATGCTATAATATTAGCTTAATTACTCTGTAATTAAGAATAACACTTTCCATGGGCTCTCCTCATTGAATCCTCACCACAATCCCATGTTGAAGGGTTAATAACCCCTGTGGTAATAAAGAGATTGAGGCTCAGAAAAGTGGTAATTTTCCCCATCACTGGGAAGTAGTAAAATCAGTGTTCTAACAAGTCTAGCTGACTCAAAAACCAATCAAGAAAGGTTTAAAAGGGAGAAAAAATAGAGTTCAGTGTAAGTACAAATATTAGCTGAAATAACAGAGGAAAGGACAGTCTTCTATCTGGATCTGTTTTTAAAAGTCTTTTTAAGTTTGACTATGAACCCTGAATTGCCTCTCGATCCATGAGCCTATGCTCATGATCATATTCTTCATAAATACTGCAGTTTTATCCTGGAGAAATGTCAACATCTTTTATAGTCACCTAATAATTTTAAGTTTCTTAAATGCTACAGATATAATTTATTATAAATTAGTACTAATCTGTCTATTAATGATCTAATATTTTGACCTGATTGAGGAAACAAAAATCTTAAGTAGACATGATTTTGTATTTTTATAAAGCACTAGAAATTTTGAGATAGGCTGAAATGATTATTTTAAATATGTCCCCTAAAAGATAAATAATATACTAAAATATCTTAGGTATTTCTAATTTATTTTTGCTATGTAATAGTTATTCTCTAAAGTTAATACTAATAAACTCTCCTTATTTAGAACACATTTCCCCTAGTGCATATACAGTATTGTCTATCTTCATCTGTAGAAGATACTGGGCTTCCAACATTTTGCCAGACAAATAAAAATTCTGTGGGCCTACAAATTCATTTGGCAATAATTTGTTTATGCAATGATAAAGCAGTGAAGTTATCCATGTTTAAGTGTAAAACATTGGAAGACATAAATTTATTTTTACTGGAAATGAGAGAGTGTTCCAGTGTTTTGCACAATCCATTAACTACTATACCTAAACAAAGTCTTTATAATGTTATGTTTCTCATTTCATGAATTTTTATAGCTAATGTGTTTTCAGCCAAGAATAATGTGGTGATTAGAAGAGAGTTCAATAAGAATATGTGGCAACACAATAAGTATAGAAGTTAATGAATTTCTCCGTGACTAGAAAACAATTATTGATCACCAATTTTTGGAAAGCTTTAAATCAATTTTCATGTCATTTACTACAAAAAGTTCTGAAGAAAAATTCAAGAGGAGTTAGATAAAAGATTTTGAAACTAATAAGATATTGATTTTTCTAACTTTGTATGCTAATTTGTGGATTTAATAGCCCCTAATTTAATTAGGCTAATGCCTTTTGTGTGAACAGGGCTTATAGAGAAAGGCTGCCTGGCAAACTGTCTGAATTCTGAATTGATGTATCTCCAATGAGAGGAAAATTAATATACTTCTAGCTTGGGAACCTCAGCTAATAGCACAATCCAAATAGCTATGGATTTGGATGACCCACGTGGCTTCACACTTGGTACTTATTTACCTGCCACATTAGGTTAGTAAAGGAGATTAGAACTGGTTAAGTTTTTTTAATTAGGTTTACTATCAATTAAGTTAATATAATTCAGCCTTACAATTTGAAAGGAGAATAGAGTAGACCCTTTATATCTATGATAATGCTGAAGGATGGGGGATAAGGAATGGAGAGAAAGAAAAAGGGATTGACTACAAAAAAGACAGTGATAGGATAAAAATCTATGAATAAAAGATCCTTCACTTGGAGTTTCTCCAGCAACCAAGAAGGTTCTATGATAGCCAGTGGGCAGCAATCACAATAGATCTAAGGTTAACTTTTATTTCTAAATCCTGAGATAGCATTAAAGAACAATCAAATACTCAAATGTTGACTAGAGAGAGAGTTAATAATCAATAAATGGAGAAGTTATTCCATGAATAAAGTGTGATATTAAGATATCAGAAACAGTTTTCTGATAGAAAACAGTTTTCAAGTAACAAAGTTTTCAAGTCTTGCCTTTCTTTTCTTTGTATGGTACTAGGGATGGAACCCAGGGGCATTCTGTCTGAGCTACATGCCCAGCCCTGTTTTTTATTTTTTATTTTGAAACAAGGTCTCATCAAGTGTCTGAAGTCAACATGACCATGACCTGCTCTTTGAAGGACTCTCAGGGGATGCTATCTGTAATGCTTTGTCTACAACCCAGCTGGCCCTACTGCCCATTATCTTCTAAGCTTCTCTGGGATGTGACCACCCCCTGGATGGCCAGGAGGGGAAACTAGTGAGCTTCTTGCTTCCTATCACCTTATTTTTCCCTCACCCCCACATTCTACAAATTCACACTTTATTTTCATTTTTTCAATATCATCCTATCCTGACTCAAGTAATTCCACCTCAAATATTTTTTTAGATTCACTCACATATCTGTCCATATTTTACATACTTCTGCTCTCTTGCAACTTTTAGATTTCCTAAAACAAACAAACAAACAAACAAACAAAAAACCTCTTTGTCTTTATCAAGTTCGGATAGTTACTAGTAAGTATATTATTTTTAGTGACAGAAAATTATGCTAAAGAGTTTTTATATCCTCAATTCATGATGGGGTTATGTCCCAATTAGCCTATTCTATGCTGCAAATATCTAGGTTGAAATATAATTAATACACTTTATTTTGTAAACACCATAGCTTAGCCACACAGTATGCTGTAGAGTGTCAGCTTTTATCCTCCTGGTTGATAAGCTGAGGCCATTCAGCAACAGTATTTCACCACATATGGCTAGCCCAAAGGAAGAGCAAAATTCAAAATCGGAGGTGAAGGTAGGTGTGTACTAAATGCATATGACTTTCACATCATCCTAAAGTTAAAACATTGTTTAAGTTAAACCATCATACATTGGGGACTATTATATCAGAATCAGTATTATATTCACTAAATGTAAATTTTTAAATGTCAGATCTAATAACCCTACATTAAATCTAATTTAAAATATATCTGACCTATTACTGTCTACATTGAATTACTTTGAAATTGCCTAAAATGTCTTCTGAAAACTCTACAACTGTTGCCAGCGAAGCTACCAATTAACACCTTTGGACTAAATGTGCCTATAGACTGAAAGTGTTATACACTAAAAGCTAGTTCTGGCTTAATTTCACTGCTTTTGGTGTGAGCAACAATACAGTCTACTTCTTTCATTTTTGACACGGAACATTTTGAGGGTTCTATAGATTTTTAGTGTCCAGTGCTTAAGCACTATTTAGGCTTACTTTTTTGTTAATGTTTTCGAAGGAGGAAAAGCATTCCATATTTCATACAATTGAGAATCATATGGACCTAGAGAACAAAGAGTCATCTTCCTACAGCATAGATCAGAGCGACAGTGGCAGCATTTTCCAAGAATATACCCTCCCAGCATGAGAGAAAGACCAGAACAGTGCAATTAATGTAATTAGCATTAGCTCAAACAGGGAACAGTACCCTCTACCACTGTGAGGACAGGCAATTTCATAAAGAGAAAAAAGAGTGCTGTTTTGGAACTAAATTTAGGTTTCAATTCTTAATCCACCTTGTAAGCAGATATTTAACCTTAACCAAAATGCTGGGCTTATTGAGCACAAATTTTTCCATGTGTAAAATGTGACTAGTAAGGCTTATATCCTAGGGCTATACTAATATATGCATGAATATTTACATACATAAATATACATACACATGCATATATTTCCCTTCAGATCCCTAATCATGATATGATCACTGCATCTTTCCACATTCTGGCTTCCTTCTCTCAGACTTGCTGCCCCATGAAGCTATAACAATAATGACAGGCAGCTCTGGTCTTATATCTTTATGGCCTCATAACCAGAGGAAAAATAGGACTTTTTCTAAGCCAGATAATCAGAAGAAAAAGAAAAAAAAACCTGGGAAAGCACTCATATCAGTCCACACTGAGTTAAATAGTCATTGCAAAACAAATTACTCTGCCCTGGGGAATGTAGTTCTACATTGAATCAGCTTGAGCCATGACTGAACGGACACAAATCTCAGCCAAGGAGGCTGGACAGGCATCCTGAGCAATCAAGAATATCAGTCTGTATGAAACCATGTCAGCATCTTGAATTCCTCACTCTCTAAAATTAATGTACTCTTAAATCTCTTTAAAGCCCCAAATCATTATTCATTCCTCAAATAAAACCATCAGCCTGAATGGCTGCAGTCAGATTCTAACTAGGTATCACAATCAGATTCATCTTTCCACCACCATCTTTCTTTCATATTACCTGCAGACTCAAAAACCAACATGGGTTTTCGCATGGTCCCTCATAAGATATCAAACCTTTGCCACATAGCCTTAACACTCTTTCAGGGGCTGGCCCTCCCTTACCCAATCAACTTTATCTGCTACTACACTTTAAGATGAACCATTCTTCTGAGATACTTAATATTCCCTGGCCATGTCACAATCATTCTCCATCAGGCCTCTGATTATGCTAATCTCATTAGCCAAAATGGTCTGCCTCTCCATTCCAAATCCAGTAATTCAATACAACCTAATGCTCCAGTTCTATTTTTATATGCAATTCATACTGATCTTTCCTTTCCTTGAATTCTTACAGCATCCAAGTAGAATAAATCATATAATAGTTTATTTCCAATCTTCCGTCATCTCTCCATTTAAGTTATAAGTATTTGAGAAAACAAACATGTCTTAGTTATCTCTTCCTCTTGGTGTTGGGTATAATACACATTTAACTGCAAACACTCGATTTTCATGCCCTTTGCAGACCAAGAGCCATCCTCTTCTGTACCCTAAGTAGTTAACCCAAGAATAAAAACAAACAGAGCAATTTGTCTAATTTCCCTGTAGCTTTCATGAAAATGTTATATTTATAACTCAACATTTAAGTCCAGTTCTGCTACTGAGTAAAGGTCATCTTCACATGGCCATATAACATGGGGGGTTGGAAGATGGAAATCTACACATGTTTACAACAGCTTCATTGCATCAAGTCTCCCACAGGGGAGACCTGGTGCTCTGCTTCACAAACAGGTCAGCAGTCTGTGATGTTGGCAGTTATAGACACCAGCAGCTGTCTCCCAAAGACATCTGAAAACCTTATCTCCTGAATCTTAAGTAGCCAATTCGGCCTTCCATCAGGCTAATAAGGACACGCTATTTCTTCATACCTTAATTGACCAGATGTCAGTGGTTGCTATTGTGATAAGTGATGGAAACTTTCCAACTGAGGAGCTTCTTAAGGTCCCATTTCATTTTTTAATTTATGAATTCACTGAACCAAAAATCTACTAAAAATCACATGCAAAATCCTGACATTTTGAAGCAAATACATCAGACCAATGACTTCATAGAAAAACAAGATGCAGCACAAACTTTAGTACTATATTGATCTATTTATACAGAGAGCCAGAGAAATGGGAAATCATAGTGGGCACGGGGACAAGAAAGGGAACAATGGCTGATTCACAGTGATAAAGTGTCTCAAAACTAAATTGAATAAACTAAAGCAACCATCTGCTTTACAAACTTAAATGATTAATTTTTAGTAAATTTTCTGATGGGGCACTATTTTTGGCAGAGCATTAATTCCTAAGAAACAGCACAAACAGGCAATCCTGCACATTTCATAAAGGATAACTACATTTCCCAGTTATCCATCTGGGTCCTTTTCATTTCAGTGGTTTAATTAAAACTCAATGGTATTATCAATCTGTTACATTTTTCATGTTGATGGTTATTACATTTACAGTACAGCAGGAGTACAAATTAAAGTGAGAAGATGATAAATCTCGCCTCCAAATTTCATTTCTGTTTTTCTAGTAACTAATACTCTGGTAATATTTTTTAGCTCACTCATGTTTATACAACAATTGTCATGATTTTTTAATGATTAAATGGGAAAAAGAGAAGTGTGAATTTTCAATAGTTTTATTTTTCTCTTAATATTATATTTTAGGACTTTTCTATCAACCAGCTGTGTAAATATATTTGGTTTGAGTTTCTAAAAAATATGTAATTGATTTGTTCCTATGATTTATTTATGAATGTTTT
The DNA here is from genome assembly GCA_004027655.1 of Graphiurus murinus. Taxonomy (NCBI): domain Eukaryota; kingdom Metazoa; phylum Chordata; class Mammalia; order Rodentia; family Gliridae; genus Graphiurus; species Graphiurus murinus. The sequence goes on from PVLC010021436.1 coordinate 23,152, forward strand.
TGTTTTTGTGTATGCATGTGTGTATGTGCACACACTTGAATGTGTTCTGTAGTAGGGATTAAACCCAGGTACATTCTACTTCCAAGCTACAGATCAAGCATTTTTTCTTATTTTTTATTTGGAAACTGGGCCTTCCTAAGTTGCTGAAGTAGCCTAAAAACCTATGATTCTCCTGCCTCAGCTTCTCAAATACTAGGATTACAGGTGTGCACCACCATGCCCAACTGTTTTGTTGTTGTTGTTTGGGTTTTTTTGCATAGATCTTTTAACATTAGACTTTCTCAAGTCAAAATCAAATACCACACAGTTATGAATTTTAGGTATTTAAATTTACATGTAAGATATGGTTGCTTCCTATATATATCATTAACCAAAAGAATTAATCACCTTTTTGTATCAAGAATGCCTCTTCATACTTAGACCATTAAGTAGCTATTCTTTGGGATATGCCACGGAGAGAGTCATATAGTCTTGTTAACATATGACTATAATTGGATGGTCATAATGTCAAACATAGGATTCAGTGGGCTACACTAAAAATCCAAACAAGTGTCTTCAGAATATTAAAAATTATACAACTATAAACTAAGATGTAAAAGTGTCAGATTGAGCTGGCTCTGAGGTAAAAATGTGCAAAATCTCTCCCCCTCACCACCTCTCTTCCTGCTGACTTTCAGACCTAGAAGGGATACTCACTATAACAGGATAATCCAATGTACCTTCACAGATAATCAAAAGGGCTTTAGCTTGCTGAATACTCCTTAAGAAGCAGAAACAACTCTGAAATAACCAGTGTCAAAACTTAAGTTGGAGCTGCGCATGGTGGTGCACACCTTTAATCCCAGTACTTGAGAAGCTGAGACAAGAGGATCATGGGTTTGAGGACAGCCACAACAACTTAGTGAGACTCTGTTTCAAAACAAAACATAAAATAGAGCTAGAAGTATAGCTCAGAGGTGAAATTGAAGACTTTCCAGCTTATTTTTTTTTTGTGTGTGTGTGTGTGTGTGTGTGTGTGTGTGTGTGTGTGTGTGTGTGTAGTACTGGTGATGAATCTGCTTGTTTGAGCAAAAGTGAACTTCACTCCCCAGAGACATAATTTACTTTGGCTCAAGCCAACCTTTCTCAGAAATACTAACTAAATGTCCTTAAGCCTGACCAACTTAAGCCCTTTGCTAGATACACAGGTGACCTTATCTGTTTAACACAGAACAAGAGTTCCATCCCTGAAGCCAATTATTTCCTAAGGATCCTACAACATGATTTAAATGTCAAAATATATATGTTGTGGTGGGGCTGGAGTAGAAGCAGCAGAAGAAAATCCTCTTGTTAGCATTCCAGAAGTCTATCTGCCTGAGACTCAGATTATCTCTTAGTTTGCAAAATAGTGAAAAGACATCTCACCTGGAATTTAGCATGCCTGGGCACCCAACTCTGGCAGGCATAGGAAAGGTGGGTGATCAGAAACAGCCTACCAAGCAGGTGAGTTTTAGCTGTACTTAAAAGAATAAAACAAGTTAGGCATGGTGGCACCCATTTATAATCCCTTCTTGGGAGACCAAGGCAGAAGAATTGCAAGTTTGAAGCTAACCTGGGCAACTTAATGAGACCTGGTATCACACACAAAAATAAAAGGATGGTGGTATATCTCAGAGGTAGAGCACTTGTGTAGCATGTGCAAAGACCTGAGTTCAATCTGCTATAATGCTGGAAAAGAAAAGAGGAAAATAGAAGGAAGACCATTAGAGAAGAGAAAGGGTATTAGGGAGAAAAGTGATAGGGAGGTAATGGGTAAGGAAAAGGGGTGAAATGATGAAAATATATTATATCCATACAGGAATACACTACAATGAAACTCGTCACGTGATTTAGTTAATATATACTCATATAAGATGGAATAAAGAAGTGGCCAGAGAAGGAGGAAGAAAACTAGAATGATGTTTTAAGAAAGGGAATAATTTCAAGGAAAAAAAAACCCCCAAAACTCCAACAGTACCAAGTGCATTAGAAACATCAAAGGAGATCAAGACCAAGAAGGTGTGTGTTTGATCATTTTTACAATCCCCACCATACAAGGGAACTATTATCACTGTAGTTATTGTCACTATCCTTTTTTAAAGGAAGAAAATAAAGGTTCCAAAGGCTTCTGTTAACATGTCCAACATCCCCACTGTTCTCCTACTGCATTCCAAACGTCCCAAGATTGGTCTTTCTAGCACAGCCTTTTACATTTTGACTATAGGAAGACTAGTAGGACAACAGAAGTAAATTAAAGTTGAAGAGAAAAGCACTGTTTAAGCATATGAAAAGTAAAGAAAGAGACAGGGAGACAAAGAAAGGCAAAGCCATTACAAGAAGAAAGCAAGACTACTTGATGGAGCAAGTTAATCAAGAAAGGCCATATTAAATGGTGAGTTCAGGGAAGTGAGACCAAATTAGTGGGAGTGATCTTCTGCTTCAGACATGGAAGAATGGAGGGAAGAATATGTACACAGGCAAACACCCTGGACAAGGAAAATGAGGGAGAAGGAATTTTCATTTGATATTTTTACTTATTATTTAGTGTTTTCTTGGTGAAATTGACCAGGGTCCTATTTGCAGAGAAGAGGACAAGTAGGAGTATCAGAAAGAAAAAAAACTTGCAATATTCTGCCGAAAAATTCTAAATTATTTTACAGTGCTTCAATTACAGTGTAATTTCTTTCACCAACAATATCAGCAAAATATGTGTTTGGTGTGTTTAGGAGGGAGAGGAAATCTAGAAAATTATGTCACTAAATTGGTAAAAACAATTGCATAACTAGTAAGGAGATTGAAACAGTAATTAACAATGACTCAACAAAGAAAAGCCCAGACCAAGTGGCTTTGTTGAAGAATTCTACCAAACATTTACAGAAGTCTTAAAACCTCTTCAAATTCTTCCACAGAATTGAAAGGGCAGGAATAAGAGGAGGCAGTATAGTGGGATCTGGAGGGAAACACACCAAGTGCTGTGTGCATGTATATTTCTATCACATTGTAACTCATTATTATATATAATTACAATGCACCAATGAAAGCATTTTAAAAATAGAAGAGGCAGGAATACTTCCAGACTCATTCTATGAGGTCAATACTGCTCTAATACTAAAATCAGAAAACAAAAGCACAAGAAAATAAAACTATAGTCCAATATCCTTGAGGGATATTAATGCAAAAATTTTCAAGTCAGGCATGTTGATGCATGCTTGTAATGCCAGTACTTAGGAGACCGATACAGGAGGATCACAGGTTCATGGTCAGCATCTGCAACTTGGTGAGGGCCCTCCACAACTTAGTGAGAACATGTTCCAAAATGAAAAATAGGGCTGGGAATGCTGCACAGAGGCAGAATGCCTCTGGGTTCAATCCCCAGTACCATAGGAAAAAGTTTTTTTCTCAAAAAAATACTAGCCGGGTGTAGTGGCACATGCTTGTAATCCCAGCATTTGAGAGGCTGAGACCAGAGGATCCAGGTTCGTGGCCAGCCTCAGCTACCTAGTGAGGCATTCCACAACTTAGTGAGACCCTGTTTCAAAATAAAGAATAAAAAATAGGGCTGGGGGTATAGCCCAAAAGTAGAATGCCCCTGAGTTCAATCCCCTGTACCGCAAAAAAAAAAAAAAAAAAACCTAGCAAATCGAATTCAACCATATATTAAAATGATTATATCCCACAACCAAGGAGGATTTATATGTAGAATGCAAGGTGCAAGGATGGTTCAACAGATGAAAATCAATTAATGGAATAGACTGCATTAACAAATGAAAGATAAAATTACTTGATTATCTCAATTGATATAAAAAAACATTTGAAAAATTAATATCTATCATGGTAAAAACTTTCAATAAACAAGGCATAAAAAGAAACTACCTAAATATAATAAAAGTTATATATGAAAAGACCAACAAAAATATACTCAATGGTAAAAGACCAAATATTTTTAAGTACAGGAAAAAAGTAAGGATCTCACTACTACTAATCAACATAGTACCTAAAGTCCTAGCTGAGAAGTTAGATAAGACAATCAAATTAGAAAAGTAAAATTAGCTCTTCTCGTACATTATATGATTTTATGTGTAGTCATCCTTAAACACTACGCACACACACACATACACATACACACTTATATATGAATACATCATTACAACAAATAAGTGATTTCAACAGAGTTGCAGTATACAAAATAAAAATGTAAAAATCATTTGCATTTATATACACTAACAGTGACAAATTTGGAAATAACAAAACAGTTCAATTTACTATAGCATCAAAAGGAATAAAATACTTAGGAATAAGCCTAACAAAAGGGATAAAAGATTTTTGTACTACAAACTACAAAACATTAAAAAAACCAAAGAAGAGACATATCAATGGAAAAACACTGAATGCTCCTAAACTATAAGACATAATATTAAAATGTCCATACTACCCAAAGTGATATATTAATTTAATGCAATCTGTATCAAAATGTTAATGACATTTTTTTCAGAAATAGAAAAAAATTCTGAAATCTATATGGAATTTCAAGGACTCCTGAATAGCCAAAACAATCTTGTAAAAAAAGGAAAAATCTGCCCTCCCACATCCCGATATTACAAAAGAGTGTAACTAAGACAGAATGGGACTGGAATAAAAAAGGAAATGCAGAGCCGGGCGTGGTGGCGCACGCTTGTAATCCCAGCATTCGGGAGGCTGAGACCTGAGGATCCGGGTTCGCGGCCAGCCTCAGCTACCTAGTGAGGCACTCCGCAACTTAGTGAGACTCGGTTTCAAAATAAAGAATAAAAAATAGGGCTGGGGGTATAGCTCGGAGGTAGAATGCCCCTGAGTTCAATCCCCAG
>PVLC010021437.1:0-27982 GCA_004027655.1 Graphiurus murinus
ACACCCTAATGAGCGTGATGTACTTACAAGATCACATCAAAGTCAATCACTAAACTGACCAGGAGATAGGGGGAGGGTGGGTGGGAATTGGGGAAGGGTTAATGAGAAATATGTGCATGGATGTCTTTACCTGTACTAGCTTGTACCCAACAAAAATGTGTGATTAACCCTGTTGTACCCAAGAAATGTATAAAAATCCATGCTAATAATAATAATAATAATATATGTATACCTTAAATATTTACATTCATTTAATAAAGTAAATAATTTAAAGTTAAAAAAATGATTTTCTCTATCAAATACTCAGTCTCAGGTATTCTGTTACAGCAACAGAGAACAGAGTAAGACAATGGGCAAGGAGCCTTAAGTGACTTTTTTTTTCCAACGAGGTAATAAAAATGACTAACAGGTATATGAAAAAGTGCTCAGTATCACCACTAAGTAGAGAAAAGCAAATGAAAACCAGAAGGAAATATCACTTCACCTGTTAGAAGGGTTATTATAAAAAGAAAACATAAAAATTCACAGAAGGTTATGAACAAAAATAAATGGTTGTACATTGTTGGAAATAAAAAGGAACATAGTGATTAAGGAAAACAGTATAGACATTACTCAAAAATTTAACAATAGAAGGACTTTTGTTACCTACTATTCACACTTTTGTGTACATTTTAAATTTGATATCATTATATCAAAGACATATCTGCATGTGCCATTGTTCAATGCAGCATTATTCACAATAGCCAATATATGGAAACAACTTAACTGTCCATTGATAGATGAATAGATTTGAAATACATGACATATATGTAGTTTAAAATGTTATTTAGCCTAAAAAAGAAGAAAATCTTTACTCTCTCTACAATATGTATAAACCTTTTAAAGTAAAATAAACCTGACACAGAAAGATAAATATGGTGTGATCTCACTTATATGCAGAAACTAAAATAGCCAGACTCACAGAAGCAAGAGTTCAGTAGCAGTTTCTGGGACCTGAAGAAGGTGGGGGAAATGGGGAAGATGCTGGCAAATGTTACAAATTTTCAATTATAAAAGCATTATTTCTGAAGGTTCTATGTACCTTATGATGGTTATAGTTAACAATAATGTATTGTCCACCTGAAACTTGCTATATAGTACATCTTAAATTTCTTCACCACAGAAAAGAAGGCAATGGATGTGTTAAATAGCTAGATAGTGGTGATCATTTACAATGTAGATGTGTACCACAATATCAAGTTGAACAGCTTACATGTACTAAAATGTTGTCAATTATGTCTCAATAAAGCTGAAAAAGAAGAAATTAATATTTTCTAATGCACTTGTGAAAGTAGTTTAACTTTCAAATGATAACATAAGACGTAGAGCAATATTACTCATGTCTATATAGATAGATGATGCAATATTCTTAAATGAATGAATAAGAGTAATTCATGTTCAAATGATTTATTTTAAAAACTATATGTTAACATGAGTCAACTTAATAATAAAATAGTATCAGTGGATTAAAGTTTTAAATCATTATATATAATAAATCAGCAGATGATGAAAGGACATTTAAGAGAACTCAAAACATTCTCCTAAGTTAAATTCTTAAAACAGGAGATTATTTTTCTTAAACAGAATCAAGGAAATTTGTTTTAAAACTATGATGAATATTTCAATTATACTAAAAAAAACATACAGGGCTAGACATGGTGGCACATGTCTCTAATTCCTGTATTTGAGAGACTGAGACAGAAGGATTCCAGGTTCACTGTTAGCCAGCATTTGGTAACTTAGTGAGACCCTGTTTCAAAATTTAAGAAAAGGCTTGGGGATATAGCTAAGTGATAGAATGCCCTTGGGTTCAATTCCCAGTAACACAAAAAATAAAGAAAATATAGAAAGTTTCTGCTACATATAAAGGATAAGATTAAGATTCTGATAATCACCTAGTAATTTATAGTCTGGTGAGTTCTTATCAATATCATATAATAAAAAGGAAACTAAATGAAAGAGGGAGATATTTTTATCTTTTTTTCTACATAGAAAATTCAAGAAAAGTTGAGTGTAGTTATACTTGTAATCCAAGTACTTGGGAGGTGGAGGCAAGAGGATGATTGCAGGTTCAAGGAGAGCCTCAGCAATTTAGTGAGGATCTCAGCAACCTAGTAAGATCCTGTTTCCAAAAAGAAATAAAATTAGTCTGGGGGTGTAACTTGGAGGTAGAATGCCTCTGGGTTCAATTCTTGGTACCAAAAATAAAAAATATAAATTAAAAACAAATAAATAAATAAAGGAAAGAAAAAAAATTGTAAATTATTAGAATGATTACAAAAGTTGTGCACTCTGGTTGCATACACAAATAACATCACTTTAAACATAGTAGAAGCCAGACATGGTGGTGCACTCTTTTAATCCCAGTACTTGGGACACTGAGACAGGAGGATAACAGGTTCAAAGCCAGCCTCAGAAACTTCATTAGATACTCTGCAACTTAGTGAGAGTCTATTTCAAAAAATATAAAAAATAAAATAGGTCTGGGGTGTATCTCAGAGGTAGAATGCCCCTGGGTTCAATCCCCATTACCAAAAATAAATAATAAATGTATCACTTTGAATTTATTCATAATAAAATTCTAAAAATGAAGTACAAACTCAAAGACTATAAAATGTAGTTTTATATTAAAAAGTAATCAAAATAATTTTAAAGACTATACTCAGTGAACAATGTAGGAAACAATGTATTCATATGCCACCGTTGGAGGAAAAATTGGCACTATATACCAAATGCCTTATGAAATTCAAGAAAAAACAATTGTAAATTCTTAAAATGACTTCAAAAGTTGTGCATATGCAACCAGAGTGATTCTAATTGTCATCAATTACAATATGATAACTAAATAAATATTTTGACATTTAATTCTTTGTTTACCACAAACCAATATACCAAATGCTTTATGGATGGAAAACCCTTTGATAGAACCCCCTCCTATTAGATTCCTTTTGGTTTTCATATAAAGAGTAAATGTTCATATAAAGAAACTGAGAGCTATCTAGTTCCTTGGAGAAAAATTACTTAGAGCTATTCATTAAGCTTTGGGGTATCACTATCTTTTTGGTGATAATTCAATGAATATCAATGAAAAACTAAAACCAGTAACATGACCTTACATAAAACCTGGCAAAGACTTCCACCTTGAGATTTGCTGCCTTTGTTTTCATTTTATCATAAATGCTTAAACTTGCAATTGTAATAAAATTAAACCAAAAATTACAACAGTAATCTACTTGTGTTCTACTCCTTTCAAATAATGCAATTAAGTAAATGCTGAAAGAATTTTTTTTTTTTTATTTTTTTTTTATTTTTAATTTTTTATTGTAGTAATTCGTGCAATATAGCATACATCTTTGTTAAATACAAGTTGTTAACAACGTATTTGCACACAATTCTCATTTGACCCCTACCCCAATTTCCACCCCATTCCCTCTCCCTCCCTCCCCCTCAGGTTCACTTCAGTGAGTGACCTTGATATGATTGTGTAAATACATCATGTGCTTTAGGGCGTCCCTCTGCCCCATGCGTCCACTACAATTAAATCAACTTCGTTGCTTATCGAGGATCTCTCCTTTTCATCTGGAGACCCTCCTGTGCCCCATCTTCTCCCTAGCATCCACATATTAGGGAGAACATATGCTTCTTAACTCTTTGTGACTGACTAATCTCACTTAACATAATGAATTGAAGGGACAAAATAATTAGCTTCACTACATTAATAAGGTGATTCTAATTGTCATCAATTACAATATAACTAAATAACTTTTTTGACATTTAATTCTTTATTTATCACAAATAAACCAATCTCCTTTTCTTAAAAGAGGGCACTCTTCTAAACCTTAAAATTCCTGGAAGAAAGAAAGCATGAAGCAACAAAAAATGTCTAAAATCATACTAACAGTAATTTAACCATACTAAAATTAAAGGGAAATAGATTTGATGAATGCCATTTACATATAGTTATGTGTCAGTTATTTTCTTTATTGTTTCCTATTGTCTGCCAATTCTTAGATATAGAGCTAGAAACATATTTTATTGTTGTTGTCAAAGAACACATTCTATTTTCCTTGGGTGCAAACCACCTAAATAAAAATAGATGAATTCAATCAGTGTTTAGATTCACAAATAACTAAAAATGTGTATCTAAAAGTATAGTTAAACTGGGCATAGTGGTGAATGCCTGTAATCCCAGTACTTGGGAGGTTGAGACAGGAGGATTGCAGGTTCGAGGACAGCCTCAGCAAGTAGTGAGACTCTCATTAACCTAGTGAAACCTCGTTTCAAATAAAAATAAAAAATAGGGCTGGGAAAATAGCTTGGAGGTAGAATGCTTCTGGGTTCAATCTCCCATACCAAATTTATGCCTCTTTGACAGTAGTAAAAAAGATTTGAATATTGAGGAAAATGTTTGTATTACTTCATAGATTTAATATTCTTTCAATTGAAACTACCCACTTTGTTCCAGATATGATTCCCTAGACAAATATTCACCTCACTGAAGAGGTCAAGTGCAGTTCATACTTGTACCTGAGTAGAAGGTTTCAGTTCTCTGACAGCCATGGAATTATTCAAATTAACAAACCATATCTTTCAACTGGAACCAGGAATCACCCTATGATGTTGATTCTATAAAGACCTTGGCTGTTCACTCTATTTCTGAGTTCAACCCCCTACGTGGTATGCCAGGTCTTTTTCTCATGGACTGTAAGTATATGTGACTAATACACTGTGGTTGATATTTTTCGTTTAGTGCCAGGTTTTATGTCTTTATCTATTCCCATACTGCTAAGGTGGAATTCCCTTCCTCACCATGGGGCAAATAATCAACAAACAAAATAATGAATACAATTATTAAGAAATGTTAAAGACAGATAGGAGGATGGTGCTATATATATTGAGAATAACTCAACTCATATGGGTATGTTAAGTATTGATACTGGGTAAGAAGTTAACACAAGATTTGGTCAGAAATCATAGTATTTGTCAAATATAGATAGAAAATATGCAAGTTATATAAAATGCATGTTAAATATACATAAAATAAAGAAGAGAGATACTTATATAGAGAAAAAAATTAAAAGAGCAAGTTACAGTTTAAAATCATGCTACCTCTAGAAAGTTAGCTATGCTCTTTTCAAGTTGGTGACATCCAATCTGGTCCCTTTATGGTTTCACGTCTGTTTTACTAACAAAATGTATATAAAATATATAGCCATTCACCATATTTGGCAATCTACATCTGCATTCTGTCATAAGCATTCCTATCCCATTGTGTCTCTTTGAGGATGTATGTGATGGCTCCAGGTAACTTTAACCAGTTTCTCTTCCTAAAAACAACAAATCTCTGATATTCTTATCTATATCATCAGCAGAAGTAGGTGATGTGTAGGGGCAATGATAATTATGTATGCCTCCTCTATTTCTTAGCGGTTTTTTTGTGTGTGTGATCAAAATACCTGATGTTAACTAGTTAAAGGAAGAAAGATTTGTTTGGGTTCATAGAATCAGAATGGATGGCTGGTTCCATTGCTCTTGATCTGAAGTGAGGCAGAGCATCATGGATGAAGGGTATGGCAGAAGAAAACTGCTTAGCTCATGTCAGCAGGGAAGGTTGGGGGAGAGAGAAAGAGAGAGAGAGAGAGAGCAGTGGAGATAAGAGATACCCTTCTTGGAGGGCATACCCCAAGTGACTGACTTCGTTTAAGTATTCCCCACCTCCTTATGAATCCATCAATAGATTAACCCACTGATGAAGTTAGAGCCCTAATGATGTAATTATCTTCTGAAACCACCACCTCTGAACATTGCTGCAATTGGAGACAATTGCATGAGTCTTTGACAAGACACTTCATATCCAAACTATCACAAGTCCTGAACTAAAGTAGTTGAGTTAAAGTAATCTTGTATTTCCACATGACTTGCATCTTTTCCTGTGATAATCTTTTATTTATTGTCCCTTATTTATACAGCATTCTTTAAAATAATTTAATACTATATGCAATTTGAGCTACTTAACTTGTTCTATAACTTCTTAGGGGAATTACTCAGTAGGTAGTGAACTTGGAATGAGTGGTTACACCAATGCAATTTCCCATGTGACACTCTTCCCAACAACTCTCTTTTCTTAATTCCCTATCTAAATTTACAAAAGAAGGTCATACATCTCATCAGTCGCTATTTTACTGTGGAGTATTGTCTTAAAAATGTTAAAAGTGACCAGAATACCAAATAAAGGAACAGTTTGGAATATTGGTGTTAGTGCTAAGAAATGGTGAATGAAAAGACTGAATAAGGCAAATTTCATTTCTTTTCATTTAATTTTGTAAGCTAGGTATTTTTCATTTCTTTGTTAAAACAAAATTGAAAGCTATGTCTTTGAGTTTTCAGCTGCAAAATATTTTATACTACTAAAATGCTAATAATTAGATTGTGAATTTTCTCACAATATGTACCTATGGAAATAAACATAATTGCAGAAAGGAATAGTTTCCAAATCCTATTTTCTTCATAGCTTTAAAAGTGACATTTATTCAATCTGTGGCAATTTTTGACAAACAAATGAATTACTTGAAGAAATTCTCCATTCATCTCATTAAATGACACATTTAAAATGAATGTTTTTTTTCATGTTTCATTGTAATTTATCAAATTTGTATTTAAATTTTCTTGTTTTGGTACACTATGTTCTAAGAAATATAATGACAATTTAGTTCAAGTATGAATTTAAAACTTAAAGATTACAATCAAAATGTACTAAAAATAATCATATGAGTATGACATTCAAATATGAAATAATGTAACTAAGATAAAATCTGGTGACATTAGTAAATTTGTAATACATAATAAAGGAGAAAAAGCAAAGATATCCATATCTTGCTTATATGCAATATTTATATCTGTTTAAATGGATGATGCTTGGCTTCAAATCAACATAGTGTCTAGAATTTATTGGTTATATTTAAAGTAGCAGTGAACTTATATTGTTAATAAGGGTCAATGAATGAAGGCTTGAAGTAGGTATACCTCCTCTCACCAAGACAGCAATAATCTGAGGACACAATTTTTGTTCCTTGTTGTGGTAACTGCAAGCACTGCTTTTTTGTAAATCTTTTTTTTTTTTTTTCTGGGAGGCGAATGCTTCTTTTAGTGAGCAAAACAAGAGTTGCATTGATTTGAAAGTTGATTCTGTTTTCCTAATATTTTTCCTCATCCTTATGGCACACATTTGAAAGATAATCATGAAGCAGGGTGTGGTGGCACACTCTTGTAATCCCAGCACTTGGGAGGCTGAGACTAGAGGATCCAGGTTCGCGGCCAGCCTCAGCTACCTAGTGAGGCACTCTGCAACTTAGTGAGACCTAATTTCAAAATAAAGAATAAAAAACAGGGCTGGGGGTATAGTTCGGAGGTAGAATGCCCCTGGGTTCAATCCCCAGTACTGCAAAAAAAAATGAATAAATAAATAATAATAAAATAATAATAATAATCACCTTCTATTTGGGATGATTGATTCAGACTATAAAAGCCTGATAATACTTTCCTGTTCAAAAGTAAAAATTAGTAGAGGAAGAATAAATGTGAAACTTAGATGAAATAGATAATTTTCTAGAAAATATACTTTGTTAAAACTGAACAATTTCAATAGACTAGCTTCTACAGAATTATTTGAGAAAATTATCAAAGAAATTATGCCATGTAGCAAAAATAAAGACTCCAAAATTCCAGGCCAGTTGATCTCACTGGAATATTCTATCTAACTCTTAAAGAGCAAGTAACTTACTTCAGATCATGGAAAATGAACAGAGAAAAAGGTTATTAATTTTCCATTAATTTATCTTAAAACTACAAACAAAACTTCTAACAACACAGAAAATAAAACCTTATATTAATCTCATTTAGGGAAATTGATTAAAAAAGTCAACATGCAAGGTCTTAGGCCAGGCAGGGTGGCTCATGCCTGTAATCCCAGCATTCAGGAGGCTGAGACCGGAAGATCCAGGTTCGCGGCCAGCCTCAGCTACCTAGTGAGGCACTCTGCAACTTAGTGAGACTAGGTTTCAAAATAAAGAATAAAAAATAGGGCTGGGGGTATAGCTTGGAGGTAGAATGCCCCTGAGTTCAATCCCCAGTACCGCAAAAACAAAAAACAAAAAAAAAAAAACAACAAAAAAAAAAGGTCTTGCTAAGTTACTGCTTTCTGGCCTTGAATCTGTGATCCTACTGTCTCAGCTTCTCAAGTATTGAGATTACAGTCATGCACCATTATGCCTATCAAAAATGTCCACTATTATTGTTTTCATTTAATATTGCGCTGAAAATACTAACTAGAGCAACTGAAGAAGTGAAACAAATTAAATATTACCTGGCCATGGTGGCACATGTTTGTAATCCAGTAGTTTGGAGACTGAGACAGGAGGATCAAAGATTCACAGCCAGCCTCCATAATCCCTCCATAACTTAGTGAGATCCTGTTTCAAATGAGTTAAAAATAGGGCTGAGGGTTCAATCTCCTATACAGTAAAAAAAATTATATATTAATTGAAAAAGAAGAAATAAAACTATTCCTATTTGGAAATGATATGACTGTATTCATATAAAAAAAACTCATGAAAATTAACTGGAAAAAAGTAACAAAATTTGGTAAATTAGTGAGGTACAAAATAGTACACAGAAATAAATAACTCTTATGTATACAAATACCAATAAGAGTGTTGTTATCATGGAATAAATAACATAACTGAAGAAGTTGTATATTAACAATAGAAAAAAATGATAAAATATATGAAATAAATGTTAAAATAGTAGGCAAGTTTTATATAAAGAGAAAACATACTTTAGTGATATGAAAGAAAATTGACAGTATTTACTGCCTTGAACAAGAATTTGATACATAATCTTAATAATTATCCCTAAATTAGTCTATTTCTTTAATGCAAACTCAATAGAAACATGAACGAAATGTCCATTAACATATAAATGGATAAGAAAAAGTAGTATATATGTACATAATGAAATATTATTCAGCCATAAAAAGAGTTAATTATTGCCATTCAGGACAGCAGAAATGAGTCTGGAGGACATTATGCTAAGTGAAATAAGCTTAGTACTGAAAAAAAATAGCTGCATGATCTCATTTATATATGGAACCTAAAAATTGTTCAACTCATAGAAGTATAGAATGGTGGTTACCAGAGGCTGGGGAAGAGGAGTAGGTAAGGAAAAAAAAGGTTGCTCAAAGGGCTCATCATTTTAATTAAATAGGAAGAATAACTTTGTTGATCCATGACACAGAATGATAATGATAATAATGATGAAATTCATATTTAAAATTTTCTAAAAGTGTAGATTTAAAATATTTCAAGAAAAATGGTATGGGAAGCAATGGATTTGTTTTCTTAGTTCGATTTAATTATTCCAAAATGACCATGTAAACATATATCAAGTTATCACATTCTATTTCATAAATATATGGCATGTATAATTATTATTTGCCAAATAAAGTAAAACTAAAAAATTAAATGAATTACAGTGGTCCTAGTAAGGAAGAGCCAATTGATGACTAGAATTTGACATCCTGTAATAGATGCAAATGTATATATGAGAATAGTGTATGATAAAAATAGGATTTCAAGTCAATGTCTTAACATGGATTTATTTTACAAATATTGTTAGATAAACATTAGTAACTGGTAAAAATAGAAGACGGATCAGTACCTTATAAAATTTATAAGCATATATTTCAAATGACACATCAATTTAAAAGTGAAAATGAAATCACTAAACTATAAGAAATTAATGGATATTTAATACAAATATTTGAAATGAAAGAGACCTTTCAATATATGATTTGAAATCAAGAAACCTTAAAAGAAATAATAAAATAATTTTATTAGACTGTAGAAATAAATTTTTTTAGATTAATTAATTTATTTTTTCAGCATAGATTTTTTATACATTTCTTGAGTACAACAGGATTACATAGACATTTATGACATATCAATAATTGTCAGATCACAAATAGCACCACTTCTTCATTTTACACGTATAGCGCACATTCTTAACATATTCTGGTAAAGCAAACTTTCTAGAGTCATAAAACCATACTCCTTTAGGGTCACATATTTACTTTCTAAGAAGTAGGAGGGTCTTTCATCTATGCATCCTAGGGACAATCTCCAGACTTCGAGATGCCAATGTAGCCATAGCAGAAGAGTCAGTATAATCACTCACATATGCAGACAGCAACTGCCAGGGGGAAAAGAGCCCAGCTGGGCTCCCACAACTTCCCCGTTTTTATTTTAAAATGCATGAAGGACTGTGCCTGTCTTAGGTCTTTTCCTACCAGGTGCTTAATCTTACCTGTCATGGGGTCTCCATGAGTCATTCAACAAGCTCTGTCTTAGGTTGATTTGCCCTGAGAAAATCAAACCCTTCATTGACTACCAGGCCCTGTACAAGGCAGTGCTTGCATTTTTATTCCATGTAAATCTGCTCATATACTAACATAGGCATTGATCACAAGGCATACAATGAGTGGTAGAATGCATAAGCCTAGAATGACTATTGCTGTTGCTACGATAACTCCTCCTAGAAAGGAGGTAAACGAGGGCCAGGCTTGAAGCCAATCTACAAATGTCTTAGCTGTTTCTACCAGATTAATAGAAATGGGCTCCGAATTACGTAGATCCAAAATCTCCAGATGTACCTTTAACAAAGCTTTGGGTTTTTTTTCATCTTTTCCTTATTTGGTACACTGTAATCACTCATCTTTGTTGGGTAAAGACATCCATGCACACATTTCTCATTTAACCCTTCCCCAATTCCCACCCCACTCCCTCCTCCTCCCTCCTTCTCAAGGTCAGTTTAGTGATTTACTTTGATTTGATCTTGAAAGTACATCATGGTGTCCCCCTCCTCCCATCACCTTCCCTTAAGTCAAATTCTTTGTTCACCTAAGGATTCTCCTACATCTGGAGTCCCTCTTATGTCCCATTTTCTCCCTAGCTTCCACATATTAGGGAGAGCATTCTATTTTTAACTTTTTGTGACTGACTAATCTCACTTAACAAAATTTTTCCAGTTCCTTCCATTTTCTTGCAAATAACATGATTTTGTACTTTTTTATGGCTGAATAAAATTCCATTATGTATATATCCAATAGTTTTGTAATTCATTCATCTGTTGATGGACATCTTAGCTGCTTCCATAGTTTGGCAATTGTAAACTGTGCAGCTATAAACATAGATACACATGCGTCGGTCTGATAGTTTGGTTTCCGTTCTTTTGGGTAGATACCCAGTAGAGGTATTGCTGGATCATATGGTAGGATCATTCCCATTTGTCTGAGGCTCCTCCATACTGTTTTCCAAAGTGGTTGCACTAATTTGCAATCCAACCAATAATGTATTAGGGTTCCCACTTCTCCACATCCTCGCCAGCAGTTGTTGTTGTTTCGTGTTTTTTATGATTGCCATTCTGACTGGAGTTAGGTGAAATCTCAAGGTAGTTTTGATTTGCATCTCTCTGATTGCTAATGATGTTGGACATTTCCTCATACATTTATTGGCCATTTGTATTTCTTCTTTTGTGAAGTGTCTATTTAGATCCTTTTCCCATTTTTTGATTGGGTTATTTGTTTTCTTAGCTGTGAGTTTCTTGAGTTCTCTGTATATCCTAGATATTAATCCTCTATCAGAAGAGTAGCTGGCAAAGATTTTATCCCACTCTGTGGGTTCTCTGTTGAGGTTCTTGATAGTTTCCTTTGCTGCACAGAAGCTCTTTAGTTTAATGCAATCCCATGTATTGATCTTCCTTTTAGTTGCTTGTGCTTTTGAGGTCTTGTTGAGAAAGTTTTTACCTGTGCCTATGTGTTGAAGTGTTGGTCCTATGACCTCTTCAAGTAGCTGCAAGGTCTTTGGCCTGACTTCCAGGTCTCTGATCCACCTGGAATTGACTCTTGTGCATGGTGAGAAAGTGGGGTTTATTTTGATTTTCCTGCATATGGTTAACCAGTTTTGCCAACACCATTTGTTAAAGAGGCTATCTTTTTTCCAGTGTATGTTTTTGGCTTCTTTGTCAAAAAATCAGTTGTCTGTAAGCACGTGGGTCTGTTTCTGAATCTTCTATTCTGCTCCATTGGTCTGTGTATCTGTTTTTGTGCCAATACCATGCTGTTTTTATTACTGTGGCTTTGTAGTAAAGTTTGAAGTCAGGTATTGTGATACCTCCTGCATGGTTCTTGTTACTAAGAACTACTTTGTCTATCCTGGGCATTTTGTTGTTCCAGATGAATTTAAGGACTGATTTTTCTATGTCTGTGAAGAGTGACCTTGGTAATATCATGGGTATTGCATTGAATTTGTAGGATACTTTTGGGAGGATTGCCATTTTGGTGATATTTATTCTGCCTATTCAAGAGCATGATAGATTTTTCCATCTTCTAGGGTCTTCGTCGATTTCTTTCTTCAGCTTTTTGTAATTTTCCTTATAGAAATCTTTACCTCTTTGGTTAGGTTTATCCCTAAGTATTTTATTTTTGGGGGTGCTATTGTGAGTGGAATTGTTTTCTCTATTTCTTTTTCAGTGGATTTATTGATGGTGTAGAGGAAACCTTCCGATTTTTTAAGATTGATTTTGTATCCACTTTGCTGAATTTTTGATCAGTTCTATATATTTTTTGGCTGACTTTGTTGGGTCTTCTAGGTATAGTATCATGTCATCTGCAAAAAGAGATCGTTTTAGTTCTTCTTTCCATATTTTTACCCCTTTGATTTCTTTCTCTTGCCTTATTGCTCTGGCTAGAGTCTCAAGAACTATGTTAAATAGAAGAAGTGATAATGGATCCTTGTCTTGTTCCTGTTTTCAGTGGGAACTCTTGCAGTGTTTCTCCATTTAATATGATATTGGCTGTAGGCCTATTGTATATTGCCTCTATGATTTTGAGGTATGTTCCTTCTATTCCAATTCTCTGCAATACTTTTAGCATGAATGGGTGTTGGATCTTGTCAAATGCTTTTCAGCATCAATTGAGATGATCAAGTGATTTTTTTCTTTGATTCTGTTTATGTGGTGAATTACATGGATTGTTTTTTGGATGTTAAACCAGCCTTGCATCCCTGGATGAACCCAACTTGGTCATGGTGGATAATTTTCTTGATGTGGTTTTGAATGCACATTGCCAGTATTTTGTTTAGCAGTTTTGCATCTAGGTTTATCAGTGATATAGGTCTATAGTTTTCTTTTCTTGAGCTGTCTTTATATGGCTTTGGTATTAATGTGAAATTGGCTTCATGGAACATGTTTGGGAGGGTCTCGTTTCTTTTGATTTCACAGAATAGTTTGAGGAGTATTGGGATTAGCTCTTCTAAAAATGTTTTATAAAATTCACTTCCAAAACCATCTGGCCCTGGGCTTTTCTGTGATGGTAAACTTTTTATTGCTGTTTCTATTTCTTTGATTTTTATTGGTTGATTTAAGTTTTCTATATCTTCTTGACTCAATTTAGGAGGGTTGTATGTATCTAAAAAATTGTCAATTTCTTCCAGGTTTTCCATTTTGTTGGAGTATAGTTTTTCAAAATAGTTTCTGATGATCCTCTGTATTTCTGCACTGTCAGTGGTAATATCACCTTTTTCTTCTCTTATTTTGATAATTTGGGTTGATTCTCTCTTTCTTTTGGTTAGGTTGGCCAATGGTTTATCTATCTTGTTTATTTTTTTCTAGAAACCAGCTTTTGGTTTTGTTGATTTTCTGTATTGTTTTTTATTCTCTATTTCATTAATTTCTGCTCTGATTTTCATGATTTCCTGTCTTCTACTGACTTTGGGGTTAGTCTGTTCTTGTTTGTCAAGGGTTTTGAGCTGTGTCATTATGTTATTTACTTGGTGAGTTTCCGTTCTTTTTATATGGGCACTCGGTGCTGTAAATTTTCCTCTTAGTACTGCCTTTAGGGTGTCCCAGAGGTTTTCATTTGTTGTGTCTCTGTTTTCATTGGTTTCTAGGAATTTTTTAATTTTCCCCCTTACTTCTTCTATGACCCATTCCTCGTTCAGCAGTGTGGTGTCCAGTCTCCATGTTTTTACATGGTTACTCTGGGTCTTCTTAGAGTTGATTTCTAGTTTCACTCCATTGTGGTCTGAAAAGATGCAGGAAATTATGTTACATTTTTTGAATTTGCCAGTGCTCTCTTTGTGGCCCAGAATGTGGTCTATTTTGGAGAAGGTTCCATGCGCTAATGAGAAAAATGTGAATTCAGCTGTAGTTGGGTGAAATATTCTTTATGTGTCTAACAGGTCCATTTGGTTTATGGTGTTATTTAGGTCTGCAGCATCTTTACTGACCTTTTTTTTAGAAGATCAGTCTAGTGATGTGAGAGGAGTATTGAAGTCTCCTAGTATTAGTGTATTGGGATCTATATGTGACTTTATATCATGCAGAGTTTGTTTTTTGAAAGTGGCTGCACCTATGTTTGAGGCATAGATGTTGATAATTCTTCTTTCCTCTTGCTGTATTGTTCCTTTTCTAGTAAAAAGTGACCTTTGTCTCTTTTGATGAGCTTACACTTGAAATCTAATTTATCCGATATCATAGTTGCTACTCCTGCTTGTCTTCAAGTTCCATTGGCATGAATTACCTTACTCTAGCCCTTCACCTTTAGTTTGTGGGAATCTTTGCTTGTAAGGTGTGTTTCTTGCAGGCAGCATATAGATAGATTCTGGGTTTGGTCCATTTTGCCACCTTGTGCCTTTTTATTGGGGAGTTGAGACCATTTATATTCAGTGTGAGTATTGAGAGATGATTTTTAATTCCTAACATTTTGGGTTTTGACTTCTGTTTGCAGTAGTGTTTGTTCTTCTTTGCTTAGTTGTTTGCTTCCTGTAAATTATTGTTTCTCTGGTTCTGACGTTTGTTTGTTAGTTCTTCTTTGTAGTTAATCTCTTTGAGTATTTTCTCTAGTGCTGGTTTGGAAGACATGAATGCTTTCAGTTTCTGTTTGTCATGGATGGTTTTTATATCCTCATCAATTTTGAGAGAGAGTTTTGCTGGGTAGGAGAATCTTGGCTGTAAGTCATTTTCTTTCAGAGTTAGGAATATGTTACTCCAGCCCCTCCTGGCTTTCATGACTTGGTTTGGGAGGTCTGGAGTGATTCTAATTGGTTTGCCTCTAAATGTCACTTGGCATTTTACTTTTGTTGCCTTTAGGATTCTTTCCTTAGCTTCTACATTAGTTCTTTGGCCTTGTCTGAAGGGGGTTCTATATGTTTCCTGCACCTGTGTGTCAATTTCTCTTTCTATGTTTGGAAAATTCTCTGATATTACTTCTTTGAAAAGGTTGATTATTCCATTAGTTTCAACTTCTAATCCCTCTTCTATGCTTATTATTCTTAGGTTAGCTCTTTTAAAATTGTCCCAGATCTCATCGATGTCGGATTCATACTGTCAATTTTTTTTTCTAGATTATGTATAATGGATTCATTTTTGGAATGGTCATCTTCTAGGAGTGATATTCTATTTTCCATGTGATCTAATCTATTGTTTATAGTTTGTATTGATGCCTTTACTTCTATTATTGCATCTTTCACATCCTTCACTTCCCTGCTCAGGGTGTTAGATTCTTTGTTTATTTGTTCCTTTATTTCTTTCCAGCTCTCTCTGCATTCTTTCTGGAAGTTTTGTATCATTTCTAGTATTAAAGACCTGAATTGATCATCTGGTAAGCTCTGCCATTCTGTTTCATTGAGTTCTGTTGTTGTGGGGTCGTGTTGACTCATTATTTCTTTGATATTTCTCCTTCCCATGGTTTCCCTGTCCTTAAATTTATAACTTTGCTGCTCTTGCACACTTTCTCTGAATTTATAGGTTTCTTATTTTTTTTTCCTCTCTGTGAATGGTATATTGTGACGAGTTGCAATTACTCTGGTATTTCTTCTGCCTGCTCTATTGGTGTCTTCGGTGGGTTTCAGGTGTTGACTTCTTGGGTCTAGCAAAAGCTAAAAAGCAACCCATCCTCCAAACAAACATACATAAATCGAAGCAATGCAAAGTGAAAACAGGGTAAAAACGGACAAAACAAAGCAAAAAACCCAGAAAACAATAAACGTCAGCAAGAAGCAAAATAAAAATCCCTGTAAGTTTGTAAGAACAGTCCTGATTTGGCCTCTGCAGATCTTTTGTGTAGATGTCTGATGCTGTGGGTGGCTGACAAAATGGCAGCTGCTACTGGTGCGAACGTGGCAGCTCCCCTGTTCTCCCTGGTCTGCTCCTTAGATTCCCACTAACTGTCCATTTCTTTGCTCACTTTTAAGCTGCTTTGCTTCTCCTGCCTTCCATCAAGAAGCTGCTCCTGCGGCAGTTTTGATTCAAGCACTGGAGTGCAGTTATCTCTGCTTTGGCTCTGTGGGGAGAGGTGTGCTGGGATGACTCTGCATGGGCTAAGCTGGTCGTACTATGCCTTCTGGTCTCTGTCGAAGGTGCCTCAAAAATGCTGTCTGGCTAGGATGAGGAGTTCAGGAGTCGTTCACTCCACCTCTGGCGGTGGGGATGCAGAGGGTCGTTGTATATTTCTTTGTCAGTAGACCCCATGGGGGTGGCTGGCTCAGCGATGGCTGCTGCTCCACGGCCATGGAGACGGGGTTCTCTGCTCTCCCTAGTCTGCCCTCCAGATTCTGCTCAGCTGTATTCCAGTTTTCACAGCATTTTTCACCCTTTTGTTCCTTTTTTCCTGTGTTAAAAAGCTGCTTCCACGGCTGATTTGAATGGAGCTCACAGTGCCTCTTGAGACGTGTCTCGCTCCGTCGCATCTTCCCAGAAGTCTCTAGACTGTAGAAATAAGTTTTAGCAAACTATTTTACTGCTTGGTAATCATAGTTAAGGATAATAATGTAGTATATATTTCAAAGTTACTAAACTAATAGATTTTAATGTTCTTACCACCACAAAAAAAAATTGGGGAGATGATGGATATATCAATTACCTTGACTTAATTAATTCACAATGTATATATGAATAAAAACATCACATTATCCTATAAATAGATAAAATTATTATTTGTCAGTTAAAAATAGTGTTTTTTAAAGAAATGATTAGCTTTGGCTCAAAGTCTGCTTTGTCCCTCTTGATTCCTCAGAAATAGAAGAATCTGGCTTTCATCTTAATTATTATATGGGCATCACCCCTAGAATAACTCATCTTATTATAAGGGCAGTGATCTTCTCTTATTCAGTGCTATATCCCCAGAATCTATACTTTTGTCTGGCTAATATGATAGGTGTTTAAAAATTATTTATTAAATGAAGGCCTAAAAGAGAAATGATTAATAAATTTGATTTTATAAAATACAAGCAAAGCTTGTAAGGTCAAAGGCAAAATACCAAGCCCAATTAAATAAAAAAATATTATGAAAAAATTTGATACCCAGAGACAAAAATGTATTCCTTTATGACTGGGAAAAAAGACTAATCTCCTGGATAAATAAAGAACACTTGTAAATAGAAAAGATGACTGACCATGTTGACCCATAATATAAGAAATCCTTGTTAAAACTGTGAAATTTATGTTTCTAATTTACTACTCTGGCTACAATTGAATGGCTTTGTAATATTCATATTGGCAAAACTTTATGGAAACAGGCACATTCCTTTATTGCTAGCAGGAATACAAACTGGAATGAAATCTGGCAAAATCCATCAAAATTTCAAATATATGTATCCTTTGAACCAACAATTCCACTTTGAAAACTGAACCCATACACATTTCTATGTATGTGTTTGATGGCAAATACATGATGCTATTCATTACAAGCTTATTTGCAATTGGGACACAAGATAATAGAGGAGAAACCACAATGGAGTAATGGAAAGGATCTAGGGGAACATAGTGGTGGGAGAGAGAGAGAGAGAGAGAGAGAGAGAGAGAGAGAGAGAGAGAGACTCAATAAACTCTTCTACTGAAATTATGTACATATGTGAAATTACCAATGCCAATCTCAATATCATGTATGCAGAAGGGGAGGGAGAGTGGATAGAACAAGGAATAAGCTTGCTAAGTGCTGTGTGCATGTATATCTCTATCACTCTGAATTATATTATGATATGAAACTACAATGCACAAATAAAAGCACATAAAATTTTAAAAAGCTAAATGTGAATTGCTAGAAAATTAATATATAATTTCTGCTAAGTCCATACAGTGTTCTGAAAATGTAAATTACCTGCTGAAATAAACTCAGAGTATAATCTCACTTTAAAAAAAGATAAGGAAGTTCTTTGGATGGACAATTCATTTCAATGAGTTATAGTCCATTGCCATTAGACCAAGTCTTCTTGAGTTACTCTTACGGCTCTACCGATTAATAAGTGTGTAATAATGGGTAAATTCCACAGATATAATAAGTCTTAGTTTCATCATATAGAATGGGTATAAAGCTAGAGCTCATGTCACAAGGTTTTCACAAACTTTCCATATATATATACTCATGTAATGTGTAGAAAGTGTCACATAAGCATTATTTATATCTGTCATTGCTGATTTGGAAAATTCACCTAAATTCCTGTTAAATGAAAGTATAATTAAAAAACCATGTTATAGTGCGATGCCTACTGTTTAAAGAAAGGAATATAAGATTGTACATATTTGTATATGTATACATCAAGAAACTCAGATTTATGTAAGAAACCAAGAAATTAGAATATATTTTCTGAAACATTTGAATGAATCATTAAGAAGTGGTAATTGTATTTGAGACACAGGGGTGGAAAAGTGATTTTCACTGAATAGTTTAATTTTGAACCATAGGAATAAAACACTGTTATGGGTAGAACTATGTCTTTCCAAAAATCCTATTTCCCACTACCTCAGAATATGACCTTATTTGAAATTGTCATTATAGATGTAATTTGTTAGGTTAAAATCATCTTATGCTGGAGCAGGATGGGCCCATAATACAAAATAACTGGTGCCTGTAGAAGAAAAGAGTCAGAGACAAAAAGATACAGAGAGTATATGAGAGACCATGGAGACAGAGATTGGAGTGATCCTGCTAGAAGCCAAGGAACACCCGAGACTACCAGGAACTGAAAGAGAAAAAAGAAAATATGGCCTGGCCATCTTTGTGGTATTAGAATTCTAGCCCTTACACCGTGAAATCAGCAACAAGAGGCAGTACATTTCTATTGTTTTAAGCCACCCAGTTTGTGGCATTCTGTTACAGTAGTCCTCAGAAACTGTTGCAAAGTCCTAAGTGACAATTAAAAATATAATCACAGTATATTATCTTACAAGTTATATAATGGCAACCATTTGAGCAGGTAACACAGATAGTATTTCTCACTTCATATTGGATTCGTTGCTTTAGGTAAGAGTTTTATGTACAATTGAACTGAACTCTTTTAAGGACAGTGAGAGAGAAGTATTCACTTTTAAAACATAGGGAATTAACAAAAGATACCAAACCCACTCTCTCGCAGATTATGCCTTGATCATTTCTTTTCTGTATATATAATTTTGTATCGATTATGATAAGCCTTTATAGGATATTGTGCTAAAGTCAGGAACTCCTAATAAAATGGAACTTCTTTGCAGCAGTCTACTATTAAAGCTTAAAATATTGCATCGAAGTAGCAGGCTTGGGGGGGATTACAGGTCTCACATATTTGAAGGAAAACACATACATATTTGTAATGTTACAGGATAAGGAATAATCCATTAAGATTTATTATTTTCCACTGAAAGCAAAATGCATGATCAAGAAGACAGGTTAAAAACTGACTTCACTTAGGGGCAAGATAAGGCACATAAACAAATGAGTCACCTGGAGATGGTTAATCAGCTTCATGTGACTCTGTTATATGAGTTCTTTAATACCTGATAATAATACATTTAAAATCATATTTATAGAGAGTAATGATAAATAGAAAAATAGTACAGGCTGCTTTCAAATATCACTTTTTGAAATTACTTTTCTTATTTGTTTAAACTCTTAAAAAATCATAAGCAACTATGTTTCCATATTTGAATCCTGCCTTACTTATAGTCCCATAAATGAATTTTTCAGTGCATGGTGGTCAGCTTTCTTCATAAAGTATTGCTGAGTCCCTGAGTTCTGAAAAGTAGGGCATATGAGGCATTGGAGAAAGAACATAGCCCTCATTTTGTTATAAAACTGGCTATCAGTTCCAGTTGTACTGTTGAAAAAGTGTTGTGGCATTGGGAAAAGCGTACAAGGCAAGGAAGCTGGAGGCATGGGACCTACAACCAGCTCTACTTATTTTCAGTTTCATCATCTCAGCAATTCACTTCATCTCTTAGAGTTTGAAGGGGATAACAGTACCCAGGTACTTTTTGTTGTCCTCTACCAGATTATTTGGGAGATCAATGTGGTAATGGATATGGAAATGTTTTGCAATTTGTAAAATTACATGCATGGGATATTATCACTCAATTTTTACAAGGAGACACCTTTTCTTTTCTTTCTTTTTTTTTTTTTGTGGCACTGGGGATGGAACCCAGGAGCATTCTACCTCTGAGATATGAGGCTGGTCGCAAACCCGGATCCTCCAGTCTCAGCCTCCCAAATGCTGGGATTACAAGTGTGCACCACCATGCCCGGCTGACATCTTTTCTTAAATAACTAAATTTATTTTTCAGATGAATAAAAGAAAGAAACACCACAAAATTCTGTAACCCATGCTGCATTTTGGAGTCAGTCAAATTAAGCTGACAAAAAATACATTTTTAGATAATTTTATAACATTGCATCTATTTTCCCAAGAAGTTTTGCAAACTTCTATTTTACATAATTGTATTTGAAAAGACATGTGTTGATAATAGCCAGAACACATTATAAGCTGACTAACATATAATACAGTAATATTTAATTGGAAATTAAAGAAATATAGATCACTTGTAAGGAGATTGGTACCTAAAATTGTAAGTAGATTATTTTTAAGTGAATCTAAATAGCAATAACTTATATCAGTTATAATACTTTGTAATTTTTTCACATTTTTTCATTGGCATTACTATATTTCATTTCCTTATCCATCTTGCATACTTATATTGGTTTCCTGATAAGAAAACAGAGACTTGGGCAGTTTATCTAGTGCAACAGTTGTACAGATCTAGGGTGTTACTGCTGGCAAATGACAGAATTGGATTACAAATAATTGTTATACTACCATTGTGGTTAGTATTACATTTCATTTTATATGAGAGTATGTGTTAGGTATATTGTATGCCACTTTTTTCCTAACTATGCAAAATTTATTTCATTTGACTATTTTGTGTTCTCACTGTCAAATTTCATGTTGTATTTGATTATTACACAACAGTGATAACAGTTGTACTAATCTAGTTAGCTATATTTTGGTTGTTCTGCTCCTATGGTTTTATTAGGTCCTGCTTTCTTTTAAGCATTTCAAAATTTAAAGGTAGCTATATACATGAACTAAATGAATGAATATTTAAATCATGGTGAGTAACTTTAAGGAGTCATCACTCAGGATGAAGAATATAAGCTTAAGAAACAGATTGGGGAAGGAATCTTATTCTGTAATTGTTTGTGTATTTCCATTGCTGAGTTGTTTTAAATATTTTATATATAGTGCATTAGAGTATGGAATTGTTCACCTTTCTGGATTAAAAATGAAATTATTCATACATGTGAAAGGAAGTGAGATTGGGAAGTGTTCCAGAAATTGTCCATGACATTTTCTATTTGCAGAAACAGAAGTAGTATGAACTTGTACTTAATTGAGAAACACTGGTTTAACTTTGTAAACAGAGGCAGATCACATTCCCTTTCTAATCTGCACATATCTTATCTGCAGTAGAAGGGTATTAGGAGATGCTAGAGAGAATTTCTGTAGCTCTAAGTTTTTGAGTATTGGTACCCTTGTATAATACGATTGTTCTCATCTGATTTCCTTCCTCCTCTTTTCTAACCTTTCTGAGGGTGGAAAGTTCACACGTATCCTTTAAGACATGGCTTAAATTCAACCTCTCATAATATTTACCTGACACCCCAAGGAATAATGAATTTCTAGGAGATTCTACACTTCATTGTATCTACTTCGAGTGGTATATGATAATCTATAGCATTGTGAGAGAAAGCTGGTTCTCCCTTCCAATAGGTATTTTCTGATAGCAGGGGTCTGACTACATTTATCTCTGAATGTCTACTGCATGTTGAAATTACAGTATTAGACCAATATTAAGTGGAGCACTGTACTTGAAGTATGGTCAATATATGTTAGAAGGTTTACCTTGTGCTGAATGGAGAGGTCTACATGACATATAGTAATTCTCTTCTAATAGCTTTTCAAAAGAAATGAAAGGGGAGCCCGGTGTGGTGGTGCACGCTTGTAATCCCAGCATTCGGGAGGCTGAGACCGGAGGATCCGGGTTCGAGGCCAGCCTCAGCTACCTAGTGAGGCACTCCGCAACTTAGTGAGACTCGGTTTCAAAATAAAAGAATAAAAAATAGGGCTGGGGGTATAGCTCGGAGGTAGAATGCCCCTGAGTTCAATCCCCAGTACTGAAAAAAAAGATTTAGGGAGGCATTCCTTAACATTAAAAGTAAGTATTCATGATAACTGTAATTTAGCCTGTTGCTTTGCCAAAAAATTTAGTGTTTTTGTGCTATTAAGATACCCCCTTAGGCTTTTAGAAATAAAGAATTCATGCACAGAGCTCCCATAGGATACAGCAGGCATTATACATACAATTTTCTATGCTTTATGTAAGAAGATACAATCTTAAAGTATAGTGGTTAAAATTGGCTACCAATTTTATAAATTTATTCATTGAGCTTTCACTTTATTGACTTTAGAAATGTTTTAACAGGAAAGTCAAATTCATCATTATTTTGAACTGAATCATTTTTCATAACTTTTACTGTTTGGCACTTTAGAAATCCCTATTGGACACCGTTTCAATTATGTCTCAAGAGTACTTAAAAATCATGCTATCTGCAACACAAATTTATATATGTAAATTTCTCCTATGCATATTAAGGAAAGTTTGATTTCAATCAATGAGGAATATGAGCTTCTGGTAATCCATTGAGAAGATTATTTCCTGGCTTTTTAATAGGGCACATTTCCTTTCCTTTGGTTTATAAATCTCCTAGTACCTTGTGAATCTTAATTGCCTGATGTTATAATTTAGTGGCAGACATATAATAGCAGGCCTTTTGACAGGTAAATACACATACTGAAATAGAGAAAAAGTACAATTTAAAACTCCATAAGTATTAGCTGTCTTAAAAGCATGCCTGAACATTCAGACACAGGTAACTCCTCTCTCTCATATTTTTGACTCCACCTCTTCAAGGATCCTGGAGTTTGGGTCAGTTGCATCCACACAATCTTCAAATATTTGTTTGAAGAAATAAGGATGCTTTACTTTTTGGTAAGTGATTGAATTTGCTAACACTTATCTCAGTTTGATGGAGAAATAGAAGTGTGAGTCTGGTTTAGATTTCTAGGTCAAAGGCATTATATTTTCAGTTTCTTGGGCAACTTCATCCATTTGCCTTAGCTTATAACTTATGGAATTATTTGGTTCAAAATCTCCTTTTCCATTTGTGGGTGGTTATATGATGGGTATAAACTTTTGGTAAGTTTTGATGAGGGCAAGAAAGTCAGGCTGAGGTGGCTGGCTAAAGCTAATTAGCTTAGTACACCACACTTGTACACAGTGATTTTTTTAGATGTAGGTGGGTAGCCTAAAGTGTTCTAATGTATGTGAATTGCAGAATTTGTGATGCTAGTTCCTCAAACCCTAAAATTAACTCAGAGGCAATAAGTTTCCAGAAAATAAGACCAAAATTAGAACTGCATGAGTTCTGAGGCTTATGTTTTGTATCCACCTCCACATATCCAGAACTCTTTTAACTGAAAGGCATCCCTTCACTTGCAAAATTCCATCCTTGTCACCATTTCTTTGGGGGTTCTAAATAATTCACAGGTTGTGTTTTGTTTTAAAGTGCTTTTGAAACAATATATATCCATTTTTAGGTAAAAGTATTAGACAAGCTTTCCTGGACCCCCTTTCACTAAAGGTCAAAGGGGCACCCTGTAACTAAACCAGGATGTAAAAAGAATTTTAACTGCTATTATCTGCTTCTGTAATCTGCTTTGCTACACATGACATGGGGAAGCTATCTTGGCCACACGATAGCATCTAAGTCTGTCCTAAACAAACACTTGTGTTTGTCAAATGATGTAATGATTTTATAACCATAAAAACCTAACATTTCTGTACCCCCAACTCTGTAACCAAGAGGTATAAAACTAGTCCACACCAACATGTGGCGTGGCAACATTTGAGCAGTTTGCCCCAGCTGGCCGATAAATAAAGTGACTTCTTTGGCACTTTATTTATCTGATGTGTCTCTGTGGGTCACCTTGAAACATTTGGAGGCCCCAGTGAGACCCAGAGACCCAGGCAAGGGGAGAGACCCTGGAAGGACTCCAGCCTGGGAGGAATTGCCTACATGCCTGGCCTCAGTGGAGGTGCCACATGAGATGTTCCAGGGCCCCGAGACCAAGGCAACAGGTAGTCCTCTCAGGCTGTTGAGAGACCTGAGGGACCCTACACCCAAAACTGGGATGATGAAGTCCATCAAATTGGCTTCTCCAGAGAAGAAGTAAGAGCACCCTGGGGTGGGACTGAGTCTATAAGAACAAAAGTGGTCATAGATCCAAAGTCTCTGGGTTTGGAAGAGATGTCTCCAACCCAAATGGATACTGGTGTGAATGCTTGCCCACAGTTGTATGAGAGTATCTCCCTGTTGTGTCCTCCCATCAGAGAAGGGTATGTGGTTCCATGTCCAAGTTCCTCAAGATTTCCAAAAGGCTACAGAATCCAGTTGGGCAGACTAGGAAAGCTGGTGAAGGCTACTGATCCATGGAGGCATAAGATCTATGTTGGTACTGAAACATAGAAAGTAAGTCGCAAGCCACAATGTTGGGATATTATGGTTAAGCTTCCACTGGCTGAGTCTGTGAAGCAAATACTTGTTTGTGAATTGTCCTGTCTTGTGTCAGTCCATTTACTGTTGTCTTATAATTCCATAGGCTGCATTTCTTTTTTTTCCTGGATGGTATTCTAAACTTTGGATCTTAGGTTTGTACATCTCCCTGATCTTTGTTTTTTCTATTGGTTTATGTTCCACCAGTTAGCAGGACTGGTCATGGGTAGAATACCTTTTACTTTCAGTTTGCTAATTCTTCATTTGCTCCTTTTTTTCTTGGTATTTCTTGATGGTTCCAGTAATGGGAGGGGAGGGAAGATGAGTAGTGTTGAGACTCCTCTCATGTGTATGTTGAGAAATTTCAAAGATGGTTTTTTGGGGGAGAGTGATTATGGGATGCACTTTTCCCTGGGAAAACTTTGGACTTTTTGCAAACTTGAGTGGCCCACCTTCAGAGGGGAGTGACCATGGGAGGGCTCTCTAGATGTCTAAGTGGCCCAGGCTTTCTGAAAAGTTTTTATGGGAAGTCATGGATATCCCAACCAGTTTCCATACATTATTCAGTGGCTCACTCTCCTTAGACACCCTCCTCCATGGTTACTGGCATGTTTCTTTTCTGTGGGAAACAGGATACTCTTGATGAAATCCCCCACTGAATTCTGTGACATGACACCGGGGGAAACACACAGTCTCATCCTCTATGGGTCCTTTGTCTCCTTCCCACATAAGGAGAGGCTCCACTTATGGGAAACAAAATAAGTGCTTGCTGCAGCCCGCTGAGGTGGCGCTAGTTCTTCCCCTTCATGAAACACCCCCCACAGGGGGAACTGGAATAGGACATCACTCACCTCAGTAGGCAAAAAAAGGGCATTAAAAAGAAGACTCCCCTAAAGCCAGAGGCAACAGAGCAGCTGACCAGAAAGCTAGAGAAGTGGATCTAGAACCAGTGGGGCCTCATTCCATTTTGGTCACATACCCTGAACCAGAACTGCCACAACATCCAACGTATTCAACTAAGGAAAGGGACTGGGCAAAGCAGGAAGGTGCAACACAGGAAAAAACTGGATGATGGATACTACTGGATGGAAGACCCCTGCTCCCAGTGGCTTTAGAAAAAGACTAGTATCCCAACTCCATCAGACCACTCACCAAGGGGCAACAAAGCTCAGTGAGCTCCTTAGACCCTGGTACTACATCCCAAAGTTGGATCAAATCATAAAGAACCTGATGTCCAGATGCCCAGTATGTGCACAGATGAATCCAAAAGGGGGGAAAAGATCACACATGAGAAGGAATACAAGTTCAGAGTAGTACACCAGGAGAACATTGGGACCTGGACTTCATGGAGGCAAAGTTGACTTCCTGGGATATAAGTACCTCCTGGTATTTGTGGACATAATTTCTGTATGGGTAAAAGCCTTTCCTATCAGAATTGATACCACTTCAATTATGACCAAGAAATTACTACAGGAAATAGTTCCCAGGTTTGGGTTGCCATTTTTCACTGGGGTCTGACAATGGTCTTGTCAGACCAAGGTCTCTCAAAATTTGGCAAAGGCATTAAATGTTAGTTGGAAATTACATTGTACATACAGACCTAAAAGTTGAGGGCAGGTATAGAGGAAGAATAGGATGCTAAACAAGACCTTGGATAACTGGGCTCCAAAACTGGCAAGAGTTTGGCCACTTTTTACCTGTGCCTATGTGTTGAAGTGTTGGTCTTATGCCCTCCTCAAGTAGCTACAAGGTATCCGGCATTACTTCCAGGTCTTTGATCCACCTTGAGTTGACTCTTGTGCAGGGTGATAAAGTGGGGTTTATTTCCATTTTCCTGCATATGGTTAACCAGTTTTAACAACAATATTTGTTAAAGAGGCTATCTTTTTTCCAGTGTACGTTTTTGGCTCCTTTGTCAAAAATCAGTTGACTGTAAGCACGTGGGTCTGTTTCTGAATCTTCTATTCTGCTCCATTGGTCTGTGTGTCTGTTTTTGTGCCAATACCATGCTGTTTTTATTACTGTGGCTTTGTAGTAATGTTTGAAGTCAGGTATTGTGATACCTCCTGCATGGTTCTTGTTGCTAAGAACTACTTTGGCTATCCTGGGCTTTTTGTTTTTCCAGATGAATTTAAGGACTGATTTTTCTATGTCTCTGAGGAGCAACCTTGGGAATTTCATGGGTATTGCATTGAATCTGCAGATCAGTTTTGGGAGGATGACCATTTTGATGATATTTATTCTGCCTATCCAAGAGCACGGTAGATCCTTCCATCTTCTAAGGTCCTCATCGATTTCTTTCTTCAACTTTTTATTGTTTTCCTTATAGAGGTCTTTAACCTCCTTGGTTAGGTTTATCCCTAAGTATTTCATTTTTGGGGGTGCTATTGTGAGTGTAATTGTATTCTGGATTTCTTTTTCAGTGGATTTATGGTTGGCATACAGAAAAGCTTCTGATTTTTTAAGACTGATTTTGTATCCAGACACTTTGCTGAATTTGTTGATCAGTTCTATACGTTTTTTGGTTGAGTTTGTTGGGTCTTCTAAGTATAATATCATGTCATCTGCAAAGAGGGATAGTTTTAGTTCTTCTTTCCCTATTTTTACTCCTTTGATTTCCTTCTCTTGCCTTATTGCTCTGGCTAGAGTTTCAAGTACTATATTGAACAGAAGAGGTGATAATAGACATCCTTGTCTTGTTCCTGTTTTTAGTGGGAACTCTTGCAGTTCCTCTCCATTTAATATGATATTGACTGTGGGCCTATTGAATATTGCCTTTATGATGTTGAGGTATGTTCCTTCTATTCCAATTCTCTGCAGTGCTTTTAGCATGAATGGGTGTTGGATCTTGTCAAATGCTTTTTCATCATCAATTGAGATGATCATGTGGTTTTTGTCTTTGATTATGTTTATGTGGTGAATTATGTGTATTGTTTTTTTTTTTTTTTTTAATTTTTTTTTTAGTAATTCGTG